>PQWD01002211.1:0-45259 GCA_019425675.1 Leucinodes orbonalis | reverse complement strand
AAAGACCTTCTTTAATATATTTTTTGATTTAATTATTTATTTTTAAGTGTTTAGGTTGTAAATATTTTATTACGAATAATGTAATGTATTTAAATAAATACTCACAGTAATTTAAATTTGTTTTGCATTGCTACAATCAAGTATAATATTATATTATCACAAAACATGGCATTATGAAATATTGTTTAACTTGGTGTAACTCAACTGACGTCGTCTAGGTAGGATGAACCGCAGTGCTAGAGTCTCCCGGGAAATACCAAGTGCACTTCTGTGTTTTGGTGAGGGCACTTAGCGAAGGAAATTACCGGTATAGAACCTAACAATCTGTTGTCTTCGGGTGTGCGGCGACATGCGCATTGATGGGGAGAATAATTTACTTCATCAGTGTTGGTCTCCTCAATGCCGCTCTTGAAGGTAGCAATGGATACCATCAGGTGAGCGTCCTGACCGTTCACGAGAACAATAAAAAAAATGATTTCACAGTTATATGTTATTAATCAAAATTAGTTAAAATAATTTAAGTTCTTCAGCAATGTTCTGTGTATAGATTATCTCATCATCATCAGCTCATTAACTCCCCACCGAGCACGAGCCTACCCTTATAAGGGTATAACGCCTTAGTCGGTCCACGCAGGCCCAGTTACGGATTTGGCAGTTCACCCACAAACCTGTGCCTTCGCAGCGTGGGCCTTCCTCGCGAGTTAACTTCCACCGTAAGAGCATACTGATAAAATACATATCATTTCGAAAATTCGAAATCACAATTGGTACGTGGCGGATTGAACCTGCGCCCTCGATTCGGAAGGCAACAGTTCACACCACTGACCACTTGTGTAGATACTGGTGGAGAAATGACATTCAGTGATTGTTACACCCAAAATAATTGATAAAATTTACTGAAAATGAAAATGAGTGTCGTGGCTTATGGTGTTTACTGCCTTCCATACGGAGGTGCAGGTTCAACCCCCGCCATGTACCAAGTCTTTCGAATTTTAGACAATTATATATAAGAATGAATAGAAGAAGGATAAGATAGGAAACCGCTAGAAGGTTATAAGGTTATTAATCCGCACTGGGCCCGGGACGACTAACCTAATCACCCTATACGGGTAGGCCGGGCCCCTCCGTGGGAGTTAATGACTATGATGTAATGAGACATAAAAATACTTCCCACCTTTGTCAGGTATGGCCGTACGCAGCATCATAGACAACTGTTCCGCCCACATAGACTCGAAAAAGGCGAGCAAGTTACGATAAAAGTGCAGATTTAAGTCAGACGCTGATCTCCTCGTCCAAAAACTCAGAAAGCGAAGCACGACCGGAGCGCGAGAAAAGAATCGAGAAAGGCGCGTCACGAAACAGAGATGCCCGCCACGAAAGGGAGAAAAGCGGTGAGAAAGAAAGGAGCGGGAGAAAGAGAGGAGCGGGGAGAAGAAGGAAGCGGACAAAGAGAAGAAGGTAGTGATGCCGCTCGACGTGTGTGGATTGTCAACGTGTTTGCGGAAAACTTTGTTCTTAGACGATAGAAAAGACTTCGTGCATGTACTGTGCCTACTACCGTTGGTTAATCACTACAAGTTGATCAATATATGCCCTGGAAGGAAAATTTAAAGACCGGCCTCAGATAAGGGAAGGTCACCCCCCACACATATCGTGGCTCCCGGGCGTATGAAGTATGTAAGAGTAAGTGATCTACTAGTAATGAGAAAGTGATAGCGCTATTATACCGATAAATAGTCACCATCTTCTTTCTAACTCACACTCAAAATTACCAAAATGTGTAAGATAACTCTTAAATGACACCTTTCGAATCGCTCAAGAAGTCTATTTTAATGAAATCTACACCCTTCGGGCAGGTTGTTATCTACCGAAAGAAACTTCCGGGAAAGTCGTGTAGTACTCTTATTCAAAAAAGTGGGGTTTATATCAATTGAAGATATGTTTGTGGCATAAACACTGCTGTTTGTAAGTGGTCTGGGTGGTTCCTTCTATGTATAATATCGTTATCGATGTTAAAAAATTGTATATAGTATGTTTTATCCGTTGTTTAGACCGATAATACAAGCTTCATGCTTTCCTTGGACTAGATGCGCTGTGGTGAATGTCAGTGGATATTTTATTTATTTTATTTTTATTTATATATTGGGTTATTACTTATAGCTTTTACATACTGTCATGTGTCTGATTTATTATAAATTCTATATTATATACAGTTAGCTTATATTATGAGTTTAATTACATTATTTTAAAGGTCAACGCTTTTGCAGTTTCGTTCTAGCATTACAGCCTTAGAGACAAGCAACGTATGCCAGGTGCTTTTCTTCACACAAACATAATAAATATTAAAAATATTATTTAAAAAATATATATTTATTTCCGCACACTAGAATTAGGTTGTTATTACTTATTCCTAAGTGTTGTAACCGCTTCCTTACCCTCCCATTTTCGTCCCATTTCACTTTGCCTTTTCCTTCCAAAATATGGAGCGTCTTGTTCCTTCACAAACCAGTTCTTTATGTAATTCTTTTAAACTTTCTCAGTAATTTAGTCTGGGTTCCGCCCGGGGCTGGGCACTTAGCTACTGCAATTGGTAAAACGTCTTTGAACGATATACCGTCGAGCTATGTCTTGACAAAGTTGATATTTTAGTGCTCTAGACCCTTTCTCAGAATGCCTTTAAACACATGGGATTATGCAGTGTGGCTTTTGCGCAATGCTAAGTCTGTGTTTCTATCGAGGTGCAGTTTTCGTGGTTTCGAGCTATCTCTTTGGAAGGCCAGCAATTGTTTTCGCGGATGGTTATACGATTCAGATGTCTGTGACTAAAATGCAGGCGTGCCTCAGGGTGGAATCCTTTTCTCATTCCGTTTTATATTTTATGAATTTTCCTTACCCCCTCTTACTTGCAAATTTCACCTTTATTGCTGCAATGAACCTGCCAAGGTATTCGCGCAGCTCCCTTCAGCTGCCATACAAAAATCTTTCTTAGGGTTTTTGTTGGCTTTTTCCCAAAATAAAAATGTTAAAACCCTGGACATTAATTTGGTATTGAGTCGTTCACATGTTTGGCGTTAATCCCTAACAATCGCAAGCAATATTATTGTGGATCAAACAGATATCCAAATGTACTCTCTGATTGTCCCTACGTCTGTTTTTCATTGGTGTGACTACTTATTATATGTGAGGTTGTGAAGAATTTGGGAGAGTAATTTTAGCTCGAACCTTTCATGGTGCTCCACATGTAGCGGAGATTAGTAGAAAGGTTTTCGCTGTCGTCTGGATCAACTCGTAATGGAAGAATTTTGTTGCGTAAAACTAAGATTTGAACTTGCGCAGGCTCTCCTCTTATTCTATCCTTGATTTATGCAGAGTCTGCCTTTTAATCTTAATGAGGATATGGTTCAAAATAAGCTTCCGCGTCTGCAAAATCTTGCATTGGTTCCAGTTCTTTGGCCTTGCGGAAGTTTGATCAGTCCCTCCCGAAGATAGAAATAATTTGCTTGGCTCCCTATAAGACAGGCGTTCGGCAGAGCATTTTCTCATTCTTTATTTAATGTGCGTATGATCCTCGTTTCCCTCTCATCTCAAAAGAATGTTTCCATTCTTTGGTTATGGATACACCGGAGATCTTAGGCAAGCCAGTAATTGTTTAAACCTCTTTTACGAGTCTGGTTATTTTTAAGGAATCTTTATCGTTAGAGCCTACGTTTCTTGGAACAGTTTGCCATCTGAGATTCCGACACCGCTAATGACTAGTCCAACCTTTAAGAACAGCTCGTCATATTTATAATTCTGTTATTTTAATTCATGAACTGTCTACATGATTATTTCCATTTATTTATTTTATATATATTATTGTAAATTATATGTTTACTTTGCTTTTTTCCTATTAAATAGGGTGTTATTTTTTTAATGTATCTATCTATAGGTATATATATATATGATACATATATATATGATGGATATTTGTAATATTGTATTTGTTGTTTTATGTATATGTAGTATGCTTTTTGATTATTTTTGCTTCAGTTTTGCTTGCTGCACTACTCTATTTCCGGCCTTTGTTCCTACCCAAAGGTTGCCTGGAGAGATCGCTTCAGCATATATGGCCGCTTTTGCCCACATAGTATGACAATTTTCTGTTTTTTATTTTATTTTTTGTGTACCTTGTGAGCATAAATGTTTTACTTACTACTACTACTACTAATAGAATTGCAGGCATTACAACTGCATTGACAAATTTAAATAATAAAAAAAAAACAAAGTATGCAAGCTAAAGGCAAATAAATAAGCCTTTTATGTTCCTTGATTACAAATATTAGTTTTTTACAGAACAAGTTCACACCAGAACCCTCTTTCGAAGGTAAAGCCTTCATCCAAGACCTGGCACGCGTTTCTGTTTTTGGGCCCTCCAAACTAAAATTTGGACCCCGCAATTATTCACCAATCTCGTCTGACGTCTGAAACTCTTTTTTCTTCCCTCCTGGACCCCTCCAAGCAGTTACACGGAACGTCCCACCTCTGTCCTGAAGTCCTGGCCAACGTTTGCCACCATTTCCACTTCAGCTTTTCGTCCTGAGTTGTTGGTTTGGAATAGTTGCTCTAGTACTTTTTCCACCAAACATACATGATCCAAACCTCGAAACATTTTTTTCTCTTCAAACCCCCCTTTGGTTTGTGTGTATATGTGTTAGAGCTTGAAACAATGAATATCAGGTTTCTATATATTTTTTTATAAATTGAATTTTAGCTTCGCGAGAGACACTTCCAAAGTATAAAAAGTGTGTAGTTCTAGAAAATTAGAGGGGGGGGGGGGCTCTAGATTTATAAACAATGATGTACATTACCATGATATTAAAGCTGCAGTAGGTGCCTAATTAAATAAAAATTACTTTATTTTATGATACTTGCTGCTGCGGAATCCACGGGCGATTCCGACTCGCGCTTGGCCAATTTTTTCTGCTACAATTTTCTGCCAGTTTCAGCCTCATCAAATGGGTCGTCAATTAATGTACTTGTGCCCTCCCTAGTTGATGATGGCCAACGCACAAAAAGAGATCGAGGAGCGCAAACGTGCCCTCACCCTACTGAAGGGGGAGCCCCGGCCGGGAGTGAATGCGGCCGCGGCCACGGCGCAGCAGATCAAGGCCAACCTCTCTCACGCCAGCCACATACCGCCGCCCAGCGTCATCAAACCCCAGCTCTACTCCAAGCCTGGTGGGTGTCTACCCATTGACAGGTCATTGGGCAGGTCTACCTAAGTCTAATGGTTGGTCTACCGTTTCACAGTTAACAGGTCTACTATTTCACATTTTGACAGGTCTACCGTTTCTTATTCAACAGGTCTCCCGTTTCATATGTAACAAGTATATTTTTTGACAGGTCTACTGGTCTAGGTTTCACGTTTATTAGGTCTATCAAACTGTGTGTCTAAGTTCATATGTGTGTAAATGAGTGTATGATGTGCTTCCAATTATACATGTGTGAGTGTCTAATGTCTTCGGTGTGCAAATATGTGTGTGTCTAACGTCTTCTATGTGTAAATGTGTGTATCTCTAACGTCTTCTTTGTGTAAATGTGTGTCTTCAGATTATAAATGTCTGAGTGTCTAATGACTTTTGTGTGCAAATGTGTGTGTGTAAGGTTTTCCGAATGTGAATGCGTGTAGTATAATGTAATGACAGAGCGCAAACGCGTCCTGACCCTACTGAAGGGGGAGCCCCGGCCGGGAGTGAATGCGGCCGCGGCCACGGCGCAGCAGATCAAGGCCAACCTCTCGCACGCCAGCCACATACCGCCGCCCAGCGTCATCAAACCGCAGCTCTACTCCAAGCCCGGTGAGTGTGTACCCTTTGACAGGTCTACTGTTTGACAAGGCCACTGGTCTATGAAACATTCTACTAGGCTTTGTATCAATTGTCTAAAAATCTGTGTGTCTAAGTTCATACATTATACACGTACTTCCATTATAAATGTCTGAGTGTTCTTATGTGTTTTGTTTGCAAATGTGTGTGTCCTAGTTCTTCCGATTGTTTATGTGTATGTTCGTGCGTGTGTTTGTGTGCTAGAATGTAACAGAGGAACGTAAGCCCTAACTCTATTGAAGAGGGAGCCCCGGCCACGGCGCAGCAGATCAAGGCTAACTTCTCGCACGCCAGCGTCATCAGACCACAGCTTTACTTCAAGCCTGGTGAGTTATCTACAGGTCATTCACTATCATTGTGGGTCACTGTTTGACAGGTCTACTGTTTCACATGTAACAGGTATTTCGTTTCACACTCAAGAGGTCTACCGTTTCACTTTTAACAGGTCTACCGTTTCACATTTAACAAGTCTTTTGTTTAATAAGTATTTTGTTTGACAGGTCTACTAGTCTAGCTTTAGGTTTCATATTTGACAGGTCTACCGTTTCACATTGGCAGGTCTACCGTTTCACACTTAACAGGTCTGCCGTTTCACATTTAAGAAGTCCATTGTTTAATAAGTCTATTATTTGAAAGGTCTACTAGTCAAGCTTTAGGTTTCACATTTGACAAGTCTACAATTTCACATTTAATAGGTCTGCCATGAGAACATTAACAAATATTTCTATTCTATTTATATTTCGTGTTCTCTCTTACAGCCGTAGCGCCAGTGTCAGCCGAAGAGTTGGAGAAGCAGCGGAAGATAGCGGAGCTGCAGGCCAGGATACAGCGGAAGTTGGCCGGTGAGTTTTATAAATTACACACAAAAATAATTACACTTACACTCGTACTAATTAATTAATTAACGCACGCACTAAAATCCGTAATTAACACTGCACACTATAACACAACACTTGATGAGTCCTTATAATGTCCGCACACACACGTAATAATCACTCGTTAACTCTTCACACTGTTATATCACACTCGACGATCCCTTAGATATCGCTGTATCACTCGCTTCTTCCTTGTAGTCGCAGGTATTCCGCTTTTCGTTCGCTCTTGAGTAGAACACAAGACTGCCGGCGCATCCATCGGTCCGCCTTATATACCCGTCCGCCCGCTGAGCTCGAAGCGTCGACGTCATTCACTCATTCTACATAGTCCGCGAAATCTCTAGAACACACCAGACTATTTGCTATTTGACAATTCGCATGTCATACTCTATGGTGGACTGACGTCAAATATTAGCCGCCATATTTAATGTCATTTTAATTACGTCAATTCGTAACAATATTTACAGGTGGTGCTTTAGTAAACACGATTGGATCAGGGCCTGCACCTCTGATCCTGGACAGAGAGGGTCGCACCATCGACACGAGTGGCAAGCGAGTCCAGTTGACGCATGTCGCGCCCACACTTAAGGTACGCTTTGAAACTTTGGATAAATCTAAAAAGCAAAAAAATATTAAAACTAAAATATACAAAAAAATATGAAAATAAGGTTTTTTTTAATTAAAATTTGAAATGAAAAAGTATTAAAACACATAAATTTATAAAATGTGCAAAACTAAGTGTAGGCTGATCCTCCGATTAAATGTTTACTTCTTTATATTTTCAGTTTGAAATGAAGAAAAATTATGCACTAAAGTCTATAAAAAGTAATAAACTAAAATAAAATTAATCTTTGACATACATGCATATAATATTTAAAAATATACAATAATAAAAAAAAAACTTTACAATCTTTACTCAAGCTCGATCGTCCACACCCAACAGGCGAACATACGAGCGAAACGGCGCGAGGAATTCCGCCAGCAGCTGTCCGCTCCACCCGTGGAGACTTTGGGGTCGTGGGCCGACGCGCGCGTGGTCCAGCGTCCCCCGCAGCGAAGGGCGCGCGCGCTCCGGTTCCACGAGCCCGGCAAGTTCCTGCAGCTGGCCGAGAGGCTGCGGGTCAAGGTGATGTAGCAATGACATCTTTGGAACATTCTAGAGACATTTACTGCGACCGATGACATCTTAAGATCATTTTAGAGGCACTTACAGCGACCGATGACATTTGTAGATCATTTTAGAGGCATTCTCAGTGACAGATTACAACTGTAGATCATTTTAGAGGTATTTTACAGCGACCAGACTAGTTTTAGAGATAGATTAGTTTAGAGGCATTTCAGTGACCAGATGACAACTTTAGATCATTTTAGAGGCATTCTCAGTGACAGATGACATCTTTAGATCATTTTAGAGGCATTTAAGAGACCGATGCATCTGTAATCATTTAGAGGCATTTACAGCACCGATGACATCTTTAGATCATTTTAGAGGCATTCTCAGTGACAGATGACATCTTTAGATCATTTTAGAGGCATTTTAAGAGACCAATGTCATCTGTAGATCATTTTAGAGGCATTTACAGCGACCGATGACATCTTTAGATCATTTTAGAGGCATTCTCAGTGACAGATGACATCTTTAGATCATTTTAGAGGCATTTTAAGAGACCAATGTCATCTGTAGATCATTTTAGAGGCATTTACAGCGACCGATGACATCTTTAGATCATTTTAGAGGTATTATTAGTGACCGATGACATCTTCAGATCATTTGAGAGGTATTATTAGTGACCGATGACATCTTTAGATCATTTTAGAGGTATTATTAGTGACCGATGACATCTTCAGATCATTTGAGAGGTATTATTAGTGACCGATGACATCTTTAGATCATTTTAGAGGTATTATTAGTGACCGATGACAACTTAAGATCATTTTAGAGGCATTTTAAGAGACCAATGTCATCTGTAGATCATTTTAGAGGCATTTACAGCGACCGATGACATCTTTAGATCATTTTAGAGGCATTCTCAGTGACAGATGACATCTTTAGATCATTTAGAGCATTTTAAGAGACCAATGTCATCTGTAGATCTTTTAGAGCATTTACAGCGACCAGATGACATCTTTAGATCATTTTAGAGGTATTATTAGTGACCGATGACATCTTTAGATCATTTCAGTCATTCTCAGTGACGGATTACATCTTTATAACATTCTAGAGGCATGTACTTGTACAACGGACCAATAACAGCGACCAATGTATCTTTAGATCATTCTAGAGGCATGTACAACGGACCAATTACATGATACTGTATTTAGAACATTCTAGACGTATTCAAAGTGTATGATTTATAATGGTGTATTATCCCTGTTTATCTAAGTCTCTCATACTTTGATTTTAGGCCCAATTGGAGAAACTGCAAAACGAAATATCCCAGATAGCGAGGAAGACCGGCATATCATCGGCGACCAAGTTGGCGTTGCTGGCAGTCGACACGCCCGACTCGGATCGTGTGCCAGACATCGAATGGTTCGTTTGTTTGTTTACTAGCTTTTCTCCGTGGCTTTGTCGGTGTTAAATTTGGTAACGGTACCCTGTGAGAGCGTCGGTGGCTATATGTGTTTAAATCCCGTCCGTAAAAATGCGTTTTTTTCGAAAAAACGCAGACTGAACCCTACAAGATTTATCAAAATAATGTACTGAGCATTGTTAACAATAAAAAGGTCTACAGAAAATCATCATCATCAGCTCATTAAACGTCCCCACCGAGGGGCACGAGCCTACCCGTATAGGGTGATTAGGCCTTAGTCGTCCACGCGGGCCCAATGCGGATTGGACGACTTCACACACAACCTTCGAATCTCTTCGCAGGCGTACATGAAGGTTTCCTCACGATGTTTTCCTTCACCGTAAGAGCGTCGGATAACGTACATATATTTTTCGAAAATTCGAAAATACATTGGTACGTGTCGGGATTTGAACCTCAGCCCTCCCGGTAGGAAGGCGACAGTCCACACCACTGAGCCACCGACGCTCTTATCTACAGAAAATGGTATATATTTATCTCTTATGGATATCCCACAACAACAGTTTTTTTACATTTCCTTTTTACGACAGATAATGGCCAATTTTCGAAGCGATTTTAACCAACACAGCATTAATCCTTATCCAATTAAATACCTTAAATAAATTGTTGATTTCATATAGATCTGTAGGGCCCTTTACAGCGTATGATTTCAATGAATATTTTCGAAGATATTACAGTTTTCAAAATTGCGGTACGTAGCGTTTGCGGCGGTACCGGCCGACCGGGCAGGCGGGAGCGTGCCTATTACGAATGTCACCATTGCACCCGTGCGAAGCAGGGCCGGGTCGCTAGTAGACAATAAATGCTGATAATAATAAATAAATATCCACTGACATTCACACAGCGCCATCTAGCCCCAAGTTAAGCGTGAAGCCAGTATTATGGGTACTAAACAACGGATAAACTATACTCATGTACATTTTTTACATATTATACATAGAAAACACCCAGACCATAACCAACATACATGTTCATGCACACAAATGTTTGTATTGCCCGGGGATCGAACCCGAAACCCTTGGTGTTGCAGCCGACGTCTCAACCGCAACACCAAATGGGTCGTCAACATACTATTAGTACAAAAGTTGTGAAGAAGCAATAAATAATATTTATTACTAGCTTTTGCCCGCGGCTTCGCTCGCATTAAATTCGGGATAACACGGTACTTTCATTTATCACTATACATAGGATTTCCCCTCCCTCCAACTTTAAAGGTTTCGGGGTCAATTTCAGAATTTTTTATTAGCAAAAAATATGTTATAGTGAGTAACTTAAAGATAGACATATGCTGTCGCGGACTTTTTTTGCAGACCTTTAAAAGGAGAACAATACTCTCATACATGACTTTTGTGTAACTTTAACCGTTTACGCAGCGTACGCAGCGGAAGCTCCAAGTATGAAAAAATACCCCCGATTTTGAAACATTTTTCATTACTGCTCCGCTTCTATTACTCGTAGCGTGATGATATATAGCCTATAGCCTTCCTCGATAAATAAGCTATCTAACACTGAAAGAATTATTCAAATCGAACCAGTAGTTCCTGAGATTAGCGCGTTCAAACAAACAAACAAACTCTTCAGCTTTATATATTAGTATAGATTATGATTAAACAATATATGATTATTACTTTTGTACAGTTACAAGTTAAGTTATTATTATATTATAGTGAAATTCCATTCAAAGTTAACCATTAGTAGCCTCTGACTTCATGAAGTGCATGATCTTCACTTTAAATTTTAAAAATGAATTCAAAAGTCAATGTCAAAGTCAAAAACATTTATTTCAAATTAGGCTTACAAAAAGCACTTATGAACGTCAAAAAATATAACAAAAAACGATTAAAATACTAAACTAAAAATATGAGTTTTGATGCTTTGAAAAAAAGCGCTTCAGTGGTTCGGCCTGTTGAATCATTAAATATGTCTATGTTTTTGATGGGTTCGATTATTTTTTGAAAAATAACTGGTAATATTAATGATAAATTATTATTTATTTGCAAGAATATGGTTACAATACCGTCATACGAAATTAAAATCCGACATATTTTATCGTTAAATCGACGTGCAAATCAGCACATTAAACGTCCCCACCGAGGGGCACGAGCCTACCCGTGGCGGGTGTAGTCGTCCACGCGGGCCCAGTGCGGGTTGGACGACTTCACGCACAACCTTCGAATCTCTTCGCAGGCGTGCATGAACGTTTCCTCACGATGTTTTCCTTCACCGTAAGAGCGTCGGATAACGTATATATTTTCGAAAATTCGAAAACACATTGGTACGTGTCGGGATTTGAACCTCAGCCCTCCCGGTAGGAAGGCGACAGTCCACACCGTTGAGCCACCGACGCTCAATTTAATAATGTTACCTTTCATTTATTTTACAAACAAATTAATACTATTAAATAACTTTATACACTGTCTTTTACAATACGTTTCCATGTCCATAGATTGTTTATTTTCGCACAGTCCCTATTCGCGTAACCGGCATGTGCCGGGCCGCTTTTCTCCCCAAACATATGTTAGGCTACCAAGCACCCCCGCAACGCCCTAAGCCGAGGTTCGAGTCCCGTTCGGGGACGCCCTTAGGCTCGTTGTGTAAATTTTAAGGCTGAGAGCCATCTGCGCTCGCCACTTGCCCGGTGAAGCTGTAAAGGCCATCTGCGGCCAACAGCAGTAGTCAGTTCGAAAAAAAAAAATTGTTTATTTTATTTTATTGTAAATTATATTTTTTATTTAAAGAGTGAAAGAAAGAAAGAAAACGTTTATTGGCATAAACAACACATACAAAATAATGAACACATTACAAAAAAAAGCAATTTTTATATAAAATTAAGAAGAAAAAAAAACGATAAACAATTGTTTAACAAAAGGAGCAAACAAAAAAAGAAAAAGAAAACAGGTGTAAGTAATCTTAGGAACTAACGAGCTAGTGCTGTTTGCCAAATAGGTCCCACCTCAGCATAAACTTAGACGGCATAGTATCCGTCAAAGCGCTGGTTTTATGGAGGGACCCTTGGATATATTATAAATTTTCCAAAATCGATGATGACCTCTAGGTGGGACAGCGTGATCCTGATGACCGCCGAGGAGAGGACCGGCAGGGGGTCCGAGGACTCGGGTTCGGCTTCCCGTCGAGTCACGGCGTGCCACACGGGCGATGAGGACATCGTGGCGAACTTGAACGAGAGCGCGGTCACCAATCTCGTCGAACATCCTCAACAGCTGAGGGCGCCTAGTAAGTGTTTGAACCCTTTCTATATTGTTTTTAGGGTTCCGTTGCCAAATGGCAAAATAACGGAACCCTTATAGATGCGTCAAGTGTCTGTCTGTCCGTTCGTATGTCACACCCTTTTTAGGGTTCCGTAGCCAAAAACGGAACTCTTATAGATACGTTAAGTATGTCTGTCTGTCCGTATGTCACACCGTTTTTTCTCCGAAACTATAAGCACTACACTATTCAAACTTTGTGAGTATATGTATTCTGTGAATATTAGGTTTTGGAGCTTGAAAAAATATAATTTTGGGGGGAACCCAAAATATATTATTATTTTTCAATTGTTCTGAAACTCATACATTTTTTCATCGTACTCCCCCTTGTGGGGTATCATTTCTTGTTGGATTCTTCTCTGTGGAAAACTACCGTCCGAACCAGTGGTAGCCTCATTTGACATTCATAAGTGTTCTGTAAGGACCCAAACTGAATGAACACTTTTCATTTCATCCCCTTTGGGGTAGAATTAATCAAAATATTATCTTAGCGGATGCCTACGTTATAACATGTACCTGCATGCCAAATTTCAGCCCGATCCGTCTAGTGGTTGGGGCTTTGCTTTGATAGATATCTTTGTCACCTTTGAGTTATATATAGTTAGACGTACAGTAAAACTATAATCGTATGATTTTGAAATTACATTTATTCAATTATTACATAATTTGGTTAGCTAATCGTAATTTTAACGACAGAATATGACAGGACATTTTTTGATTTAAGACAACCATTGTATGTTACAGTTAAACTTATTACCGGTAAATAAGCTTGAATATTCAACCTATCGCAGTCCACTGCTGGACATAGGTCCCACTCATTTAGCGCCAGATATCCCGCTCCTCCGCTTTTCTCATCCAGCCTCCACCAGCAATCTTTCGCAAGTCGTCGGTCCATCGAGGGCGTCTTACGCTACGCTGTCTGCAAAATTCAGTCGAAAAACTCATAGACCGACTTTTTACGGTCACAGTTCTAACCTAATCTAATTAACAAAGTTAAATACACTTATGATTAACGAATCAATAAATTTACTCAATCATCAGCTCATTAAACGTCCCCACCGAGGGGCACGAGCCTACCTGTATAGGGTGTACAGGCCTTAGTCGTCCACGCGGGCCCAGTGCGGATTGGACGACTTCACACGCAACCTTCGAATCTCTTCGCAAGCGTGCATGAAGGTTTCCTCACGATATTTTCCTTCACCGTAAGAGCGTCGGATAACGTATATATATTTTCGAAAATTCGAAAACACATTGGTACGTGTCGGGAGTTGAACCTCAGCCCTCCCGGTAGGAAGGCGACAGTCCACACCATTGAAATTTACTCAATTTTACATAAACATAACTATATTCTAGAAAATCTTATATAGACAAACTATTAAATTATTATTATTATTTGAGTTTTGAGGACTATTCAGGCTTATGTAGCTGTAGTCACTTTGACCTAGAATATCTTTTGTGACTCGCACCTCTCTTAGAGTTCTTCTTAAAGTTGGGCACTTTTTAGGAAGTTCAGGACTCTGACAACTTTATAGATTTGATGTCACTTGGGCATAGATAATAATTACCCAAGTGGATGTTTCACTTCCATTGTAGAGGACCACAATTGCAAAGCAGGTGCATTCGTGTCTCTCTTCTCTTCCGCGCAGAATCTGCAAGTTTCCGAGTCACTTCGCTTCATTTTGTGAAGGTTGCACAATCACGAAGAAATATCAACCAACAAATCGCACCTTTCATAAAATATAGGGGCATAACTCAAAAATTAGCGTTTTTGAGTTTTACTTATATACCCAAATCAACGCATCTACATGACGCTCTTGATAGAAAGAATCAGAACGTGCAATGAAGCCGTGAAAACTTAGTTTGTGCCTTTTTCACATTTCCGGGTAGAGTGTGATATTTTAATAATGCTGGGATAAATTTAATATCCGATAAGTAATTCATAACTAACGGACATACTCTTATAATATTCTATTATTTTGCAATTAATGTTTTAATTAATTTATGACTAATTTTGTGAGAACAGAAGCGCTCAAGAATCTTCAGACGCGTTTTCTCAACAATCATGTATTTCGAAGTGTGCCCCTATAATATGAAAGCTGCGAAATGTCCGGACCGCTTGACACATACGTTGACTTATTGTTATATTTATGACATGAAATTATTCATTAAATTTTTTACCTTAACGTGTCATTAAAAGGGTACAAAATCAAAAGCACGAGCATACTGCTATGCCACTTTAAATAAATAAATATCCACTGACATTCACGGCGCCATCTAGCCCCAAGTTAAGCGTGAAGCCTGTATTATGGGTACTAAACAACGGATAAACATACTTATATTTTTTTTGTAAATACATACATATTATACATAGAAAACACCCAGACCATTACAAACAGACATGTTCATGCACACAAATGTTTATTTATTTATTCAATTCTTTATTGCACTCAACACAATAAACAAAACAAAATAATAATAATAATGGTAATCAAGTAGGTACAATGGGCGGCCTTATCGCACAGGGCAATTTCTTCCAGGCAACCTTAGGATGGAGAAAAAGTAATAAGTTTAAAAAGGGGCATTAAGGTGCAAATATAAACATAACAAAACTTATATATAAAAATATGTATATATAAGTTTTGTTATGTTTATATTAATTATGTTTGTACTGCCCGGGGATCGAACCCGGAACCCTTGGTGTTGCAGTCGACCTCTCAACCGCGACACCAAATGGGTCGTCAACCAATAAATAAATTATTGTTTATCTAAATAAATAAATTATTAATGAAAAGTTAATAATCATACTCTGTTTCGTCTACACATTTCAAACCTACTCGTTTCTGGTTCTGGGGACAACTAAATGTAGCGCACAGTATGCACCCGCCTACAACCGTTTCCGTCGTTGTCGTTACCCTGTTTTTGTTATTTCTACCGTTCTTTGCTTCGTTGTCGTTATTTCCACCATTCCTTACATCGTTGTCGTTATTTCTACCATTCTTCACTTCGTTGTTGTCATTCGTGTTTCCGTTATAATAGTACTGTGTAGTGTAGGTGTTATTATTAACGTTGTATTGTTGTGTGCTGTCATATTTTCCGTTATCGTTATATTGAGTATTTGGGTATACTTGACCATACATGTAGTTATATGTATGCGGATATGTTGTATTGAACATGTATGTATGATTGTATATTTTTTGATTATTATAAGAAATCTGAGTGACATTACTGATGAATGGAAAACTGTTTCCGTTGTAATTATTTCCGTTATAATTGTTGTAGGGTTTATTATTATTTGTAGTGTTGTATGTTTGATTGTATCTCGGTAGATAATTGTTGTTATAAATTGGCGAGTTATTATAATTGTACGGATAATCGCTTTTGTTATAACTATTTCCGTTATAATTGTAATACGGTTTATTGTTATTTGTGTTGTTGTATGTTTGATTGAATCTCAATTGATAATTGTTGTTATAAATTGGCGAGTTATTATAATTATACGAAAGTCCGTTATTGTAATAAATATTTCCGTTATAGTAGGGTTTATTGTTATTTGTAGTATTATATGTATGTTCATGATTGTTGTAATAATGCTGCGAGTTATTATAACTGTATGGAAGTCCGTTATTGTTATAACTGTTTCCGTTATAATTGTATATAGGTTTATTATTATGTGTAGTATTGTATGTTTGATTGTATGTATGTTGATAAATGTTGTTATACATCTGCGAGTTATTATAACGATATGGATAATCGTTAGTGTTATAACTGTTTCCGTTATAATTGTAGTACGGTTTATTGCTATTTGTATTGTTGTATGTTTGATTGAATCTCAGTTGATAATTGTTGTTATAAATCTCCGAGTTATTATAACTGTACGGAAAACCGTTACTGTTATTAATATTTCCGTTGTTACTGCTTATCGGTTTATTAGTGCTGGGGCTAAATATATTTTTGTGTACGTAACCGAAACTCTGAACTATTCTGTTGTAAGTTTTCCCGAATAGATTCTGTTTCACTTTCACTTTTACGTTGAAATTCTTCTCGTGTTCTTGCATATCGTTATTCGAATTTATTTGATTGTAACGGAAATTGTTTCCGTTATTCGTGTTTAATTGTCGCTTGTCCCTTTTTAATTTAGGTGTTAGTATATCGAGAATATTTTTGTGTTTTGTATTCGTATTTCCGTTGATTTCTCGCGGTATTTCTATGTTGTAATCGTGACCGTGGTTTATATCTCTGCGGACGCGTATATCCATGTTGGTGTTGGTTTTTATGTTAAAGTTTTGCGTCTTTGCAAGTAGATTTATAAGACCGACGATTAAATACACTGCAGTTATCATTGTTATTATTTGAAGTTGTAAAAAGTTGTATTTAATTTTGTTTTTATGTGATGTTTCCGTGTGTTGGTTTTAACAGCTTGCTTATAACGATAGACGCTTATAACCAGAATCAGTGTAATCTATCCTGGTTATGGAAGTGTCAAATTGTGACTGTTTTCGTTGTGAACTATATTTCCGTTATCATATAAATAAATTGAGATTAACGGAGTATCGCTTATAACAATAGACTTATGTTTAATCATGTCATTTTTTGTGCATAATTTGTTAAAAAATCATGTGCTATATGCTACACACAACAAACACATACATATATCTATTTGAATTTCGACAATGTTTTATTTTACTTTATTCTGAAATATCCGCTACTTAATATTCACCGTTATTTCATTGAGAATTAGTCTTCTACTTACATGGTAATTATTAAGCGTTGTATACAATATTTTGCTATCAAATGTTAAAATAAAACTTATACAGTACCTTATGAGATATAGATAGTATGTAAATTTGTGTAATTCTGTTCGTCTTTTAACACTTTCTGCCACTCCTTTGTAATGTTTTATTATTATTATTTAACGTTTATTTAATATTTTAGTATTAATAATTTTGTCTACAATTTAAAAACACTGCATCATGTTATTTTCAAGGTTATTAAAAAACTCAATATGATATTAACGTTAGTAATTATCACAATTTGATTGGAGTTTGATAGTTTTTCCAAATTAACACCTAGAGGTACTAGGAAGGGTATTAGGAAAGGCACATTTATCCTGCTAACTTCACAACAGTATAGTAGAGGACATCTGCCTCTTAGCGGTTCGATAATGATAACAATTCCCAGTTGTGTGCTGCGGTAGGTAGAAGCGAGAATATTTAGTCTGTTGTTGAGTGTTCTTCTTATTAAGTGTATTTATACTTGTTCCTTCTTCTTTCTTTATCTCCCTTTTAATGTCTTATTGGTTTACAATTTGTAGTACGGAGTCCAGGTTTATTTCCTTAAATTTATGCAGTGAATCAAATTTCTGTTTTTTTTTAAATGATATCTTGTTGAGTATTGTTCTTATTAAGTGTAATTATACTTGTTCCTTCTTCTCTCCCTCTTTCTATCTAATCTCTTATTGGTTTACAATTTGGAGTACGAGGTCAAGGTTTTATTCCCTTAATTTTTTACAGTTGGAAGCCAAATTCCTGTTTTCTTAGATGATACTTGTGATGAGTAGCTTCTTGTTAAGTGTATGATACTTGTTCGATTTTCTTTCTTCTTCCCCCTTTCTCTTACTAACCTCTTTTTAACATTTAAGTATATGTAGTCCTGGTTTATTTCCTTTACTATATACACAGCTGTGTTCTTAGATGTTCTCTTTCGGCTTTTTCACTCGTCTCCTTCTAATCTCTTATTGTTTTAGGATTTGCAGTCGAGAGTCCAGTTTCATTTCCTTTTATTACTATATATGTATCTTCCAATTGGGTTGTACTATATTAACCATTTGAACGCCGTGGTTAAATTTATTCAACAGATACAGATCTTCTATTGTCTGAAATCCCGGCGGTTATAGGTTATAAAACACGTTAATAATATTTGTATTATTAACTTAACTTTGAGGAATTAAGACACAATAAAAAATCTATTATCAGATATTTCCAGGAGATGTCGTAACATTTGAGGGTTTTTATTTTGAAAATATATATAAGTGTTAAGTTATTAAATAACTGTGAGTCTTTACCCAGACGCGATTCGGTACTAAGATGTGGAAGTGGTTTCTGCAGTTAGATATGATTAATTAATGCGAATGAGTCTGTTTGTCTTGTCCGTATGTCATAGAGTCGTTAGCTATTGACGACTCATGTGATGTTATTGGTTGAGATGTTGGCTATTACACCACGGGTTCGGGTTCGATCACCGGGCAGTACAAACATTTGTGTGCATGAACATGTCTGTTTGTATTGGTCTGGGTGTTTCCATACTAAATTATTTAAAAATATATATGTATAAGTATCCTTACCCAGTGTTTATTAATTCATTGTGCATGTATTTTATTAAACTTACACACAGGCATGAGGGTCTGATACCTTAGAGAAACAAACTGACTAGAAGCACAAACACTAAGAAATATTAACCAAATAATGACCAAACCGCTTGACACATACGTTGACTTATTGTCATTTTTATTTATTTATTTATTAGAACAACCATCAAGATAAACACTGGTACAAGCAACAATAAATTAGAGACAAACTTAACGCTAAGTGTCACCTTACTTATAGGTTGCTACGGCATGCAATGTGAATTGTAGTATTAAAAATTAGACAATTTTAATAATGTATAAATTTTAAAAAATTGAGGTACAATTTGTAAATTCAGCATATCAATCAAATACACTGAATGAATATATTAATGTATTAAGTTCAAGGCGTCAAGCACTGCAGTCAAAAGACTGCAGTACTTGACGCCTGAATTTTTGAGTTTTTTTTATGTCATATTTATGACATAAAAATAATCATTAAAATTTAGACCTTAACGCGTCATTAAAGGGTACAAAATGAAAAGCACGAGCACACTACTATGTCACTATGACATGTAGCGAGCGACGTGATTATGAATGAATTCTGCCCAACTGACACGAAGTTAGTTTATTGTTTATTTAGTTGTATGTTTATTCATTGGCGTCGGTGGCTCAATGGTGTGGACTGTCGCCCTCCTACCGGGAGGGCTTAGGTTCAAGTCCCGACACGTACCAATGTGTATTCGATTTTCGAAATTATATGTACGTTATCCGACGCTCTTACGGTGAAGGAATATCGTGAGGAAACCTTCATGCACGCCTGCGAAGAGATTCAAAGGTTGTGTGTGAAGTCGTCCAATCCGCACTGGGCCCGCGTGGACGACTAAGACCTAATCACCCTATACGGGTAGGCTCGTGCCCCTCGGTGGGGACGTTTAATGAGCTGATGATGATTATTTAGTCTTTATTTATTACCCATACCACAAGGTACACGCTTAACTTGGGGCTAGGACGCTTTGTGAATATTATTGCATATTTAATTTTTTAAACGAGCAAACCCACGGCAATTATTAAGTATGTAATGTTTCATTTGTAATAATATGAGACGTCACTTCAGAGGTTATCGATGAGTAATAATGTAAATATAGTATGTTTGTTATAACAATTTGCGATAAAACAGTAAACGAAGCGTTTTGATTTGTGACCTTTGATATATAATATTGATTGAGGTATTTTCAAAATTATTTCAAGGTTGAAAAGATTGGATCAAGATATTTTATCGAATTCAAATTGGTGTTTTCTATGTGTAATATGTATGTTTTGCAAAAAATATATTCAAGTATTTTTATCTGTTGTTTAGTACCCGCACTACAGGCTTCACGCTGAATTTGGGGCTAGATGGCGTTGTGTGAATATCAATGTTTATTTAGTTATAAATTCTATTTTGTGGATTGAAAACATCTTCTTTCATTTCTGTGACTGGTTGGTGATAGTTCATGATGATGCAGAGTTGTGATTTAATCGCGCAAAGTGCCGTTTCACGGCGTTAATTCATTATTTCACTAGATGGTAGACTCGGTACTGAGTCGTCTAGATAGGTACCCACCGCAGTGCCAGATATCGTCCCGGGAAATACGAGTGTTTTGCACTCCTGTGTTTCGGGATGAGAGCACTGTAGCTAGTGAAATTACCGGGTATAAGAGACCTAACATCTGTCACGGGCGTTGGACGCAAGATGTTAGGTCTCTCATACCCGGTAATTTCACTAGCTACAGTGCCCTCATCCCGAAACACAAAAGTGCATAACACTTTTATTTCACGGGACGATATCTGGCACTGCGGTGGTACCTACCAAGAAAATGAAAAGTGTTTATTCAGTTTAGGTCCTTACAGAACACTTATGAATGTCAAATGAAGCTACCACTGGTGACGACACAGTATCGAGTCTACCACAAGCATGCGCATTCACCACTAAAGAGAATCCGTTTGTCGTAGGTCCAAGGTTCGGTAGCACTCCCTTAAATATAAAGCCTGACATCGGTATCCTTGGTGTAGACATTTCTAGTGACGTTCAGTTTCGTGGTCACTTGGAGGACAAAGCTAAATTAGCTTCAAAAAAGATGGGTGTGCTAGGCAGAGCTAAGCAATACTTCCCACCCCACCAGCGTCTTCAGCTTTATAAGGCACAGGTGCGTCCACATATGGAGTATTGCTCGCATCTTTGGGCTGGAGCACCAAAATACCTTCTTCTTCCTCTTGATCGCATACAACGTAGAGCCGCTAGGATGGTCAATGATCCAACAATCACCGGTTGTCTTGACTCTTTGGGCTTACGCAGAGACGTTGCAAGTCTTTGTGTTTTTTACCGTTTGTATAATGGGGAGTGTTCCAAAGAATTGTTCGATCTTATACCTGCTGCTGCATCGGACCTACCCGTCATAAGATGAAATTTCATCCTCATCATCTTGATGGTTGGCGTTCCTCAACCGTTCGATTTATGCGGAACTTTCTTCCACGCGCACTGCTTTTATGGAACGACCTCCCAGCAGCGGTTTTCCCCGGAAAATATGACATTGGAACCTTCAAGAAAAGAGCGTATTCCTTCCTAAAAGGCAAGCAACGCTCCGGTGACACTTCTGGTGTCTCCGTTGTTTATGGGCGGAGATAATCACTTTCCATCAGGTGACTCTCTAGCTCGTTTGCTCCCTATATCATAAAAAAAAAACCACCTAGTAAACATATATATATATATATTACAGCGGAACCTCTCAAGCCGACCTATATGCCAGTGTTCCTTACGAAGAAGGAGAGGAAGAAACTCCGCCGTCAGAGCAGGCGTGAAGCGTGGAAGGAGGAACAGGAGAAGGTCAGACTCGGCCTAGAGGCGCCGCCCGAGCCCAAACTCAGGTGAATAGCCAATTAATACACACAAATGTACACAAAAAGTTATTTAGAAATAAGGCTAACAAAAAGCACGCCAAATTCAACAGCACACACACACATACTCTAACTCACAGACACACGTACACACTAAAATATACACGCACACAAACTAAACCACACACACACAGACTGATAAAGATACGCACACACTAAACCACACAGACTTACAAAGACACGCTCATAGACACACGCACACACTAACACACAACTTAAAGACACAGAGAGCGACCCATACACATGCTTAGAGGCGCACACACACGCTCATCAATACACATATACATACACACACACACGCACACGCTCATACACACTGACACACACGCACACACAAGCCAAACAAGATATGGAAATTATTCCAAAATAAATATGTTTTATTTTTTCATTTTATAATATTTTTATAAAATAAAACAAAATGGCGCCCGATGGCGCTATTAAAATGTCTCTGGATATTTATATTTTCTCCCATCACACAGGATATCGAATCTGATGAGGGCCCTGGGCACGGAGGCCGTCCAGGACCCGACAGCCATAGAAGCGAAAGTACGAGAGCAGATCGCGAAACGCCAGAAGACCCATCTCGAGGCGAACAAGGCGAGGGCGCTCACCAAAGACCAGAAGAGAGAGAAGGTGAGACGGCTTAGGGTTCCGTAGCGTAATAAAAAAACGGCAACCGTATCAAATCCCGCCACGTACCAATGTGTTTTCGAATTTTCGAAATTATATGTACGTTAATCCGACGCTCTTACGGTGAAGGAAAACATCGTGAGGAAACCTTCATGCACGCCTGCGAAGAGATTCGAAGGTTGTGTGTGAAGTCGTCCAATCCGCACTGGGCCCGCGTGAACGACTAAGGCCTAATCACCCTATATGGGTAGGCTCGTGTCCCTCGGTGGGGACGTTTAATGAGCTAATGATGATGATGATGAACCGTATAGATTCGTCAAGTCTGTCCGTCCGTATGGTAAAGCTACTTATCCGGGAAACTGTTGGAACTTATTAAGTGTATTACGGCAAGAAACAAAAAAAGAAAAATATTTATTCTTTAACACAATGTAATACGAAAGGTGTTTTTAACAAAGATACAGTTTCTCGCAGAATAGGCTAACAATGTTAAATTATTTTTAATCAGGCTTAGAAGAGAGAGAAGGTGAGACAGGTTTTAGGGTTCCCGTAGCGGAATGGCAAAATACAACCGTATAGATTCGTCATGTCTGTCCGTCCGTATGGTAAAGCTACTTATCTCGGAAACTGTTGAAACTTATTTAATGTAATATGAAAGAAAGACAAATATTCTCTTTGACACAATGCAATAAAGTACAAAATTTGTTTTTTTTTTGTTATCATCTATTTAGATTTATATTATACTTAGACTACTTAATAATACTGTTTTAGATAATTATATTTTGACTAATACTTAATATGATAAAAGTTGATAATATTATTTTGATAACAACTAATATGATTCTGTACAAAACACAATTGAAAGAGAGTAACTATTGAGTTTCTTGGTGGATTCTTCTCAGTGGCGAACTACCGTCCGAACCAGTGGTAGCTTCATTTGACATTCATAAGTTTTATGTACCTCAACTGAGGTGAGATTGAGATCCTTTTGACACACACACACACACACCCAAACACACACGCACACACGCGCATGCACACACACAATGTTTAATATTTTGTTACTAGTTTAAGGTTAAAAATCAAATGTATTTTCTACGAACCGTTTAAATTTCATGACGTTAATTGTTATTTCTGTTATTTTATGCCACTATCAAAATAATGTAAGGAAGAGCAGTGTCTCCTGATACAGGCATACTTAATATGCTTAAAAGGAGTCACTTAATACATGTTTAAGACTGCTTTACATTTGTTAAAATCGATATTTTTTTATTATCATTATTAAATTTATCATCATCATCAGCTCATTAAACGTCTCCCCACCGAGGGGCACGAGCCTACCCGTGCAGGGTGATTAGGCCTTAGTCGTCCACGCGGGCCCAGTGCGGATTGGACGACTTCACGCACAACCTTTGAATTTCTTCGAGGCGTGCATGAAGGTTTCCTCACGATTTTTTCTTCACCGTAAGAGCATCGGATAACGTACATATATTTTCGAAAATTCGAAAACACATTGGTACGTGTCGGGATTTGAACCACAGCCCTTCCGGTAGAAAGGCGACAGTCCACACCATTGAGCCACCGACGCTCCTATTAAATTTATATGTTACGTGATTTCAGGTGGACAGGAAGATCAGAGAAGATACAACACTAGGCGTCCATGTAGCTGTTTACAGGTAATTAAAACATAAGCTGATTACATAGGCCATTGTGAAGCTAAATTTAAAGAATATTAATAATAGAAACACACACACACACACACAGACACACACACACACACACACACAGACACCACACACACACACACACACAGACACACACACACAGACACAGACACACACACACACAGACACACACACACACACAGACACACACACACAGACACACACACACACACACACACACACACACACACAGACACACACACACACACACACACACAGACACACACACAGACACACACACACACACATACTTTGGAGTTAGCATTAAATTTTAAAATTTTAGTAGCCCTCATAACTACATGCCTCTCATCTAACATCTAACTAGAGAGATGATGGGGCGGCTGAAAATCAGCGCTGCGTAGGACCGCTGTCTTGCGTCAGTTCAAGCTGAGTCATCCCCTTTTGCTCAGCCATCAAATTGCAATTTCTTTTTTTATGTATGTTTATATTTTAATCATGTTTTGTAATATGTTTGTTTTTGTTATTGTATCGTATGTCAAGGTGAGCAATAAAATGATTTTATTATTATTATTATTAATAGAAACACTGACATTCACACAGCGCCATCTAGGCCCAAGTTAAGCGTGAAGTTTGTATTACGGTGTTGGGGGTATTCTGTGCTCGGGTAAAATGAGAGGCTCGATGTCCGATTGCTGAATGTTGAATATTATTTATTTAAAACTTACCACTATATATACAATTTAAATCATCATTCTTACTGGCTAAATAACTTCATTAGGATTGGCTAAGTATTTTCAAACATTATTTATCCAATAGAGATGCGAACATTTAAACCAATAACAAAGTTGTGACGTAGGCGGCAATACCGTGGGACAATCGTAGGCCGTCCACTCGCGGGCTGTGAGACGGAGCGCTCGGACCTCTCGGCCGAGGTTATACATATAGGTCACGCGGCGACCGACACACCGGCGAGTGATCGCCTCGCATCATGTTTGCCATTTCCCATAACGGGTACTAAACAACTGATAACCATATTTATATAAGGTATATAAATATGGTTATCAGTTAATACATACATATTATATTATATGTGAGCGTCGGTGGCTCAATGTGGACTTTCACCTTCCTACCGGGAGGGCTGAGGTTCAAATCCCGACACGTACCAATATGTTTTTGAATTTTCGAAATTATATGTACGTTATCCGACGCTCTTACGGTGAAGGTAAACATCGTGAGGAAACCTTCATGCACGCCTGCGAAGACATTCAAAGGTTGTGTGTGAAGTCGTCCAATCCGCACTGGGCCCGCGTGGACGACTAAGGCCTAATCACCCTATACGGGTAGGCTCGTGCCCCTCGGTGGGGACGTTTAATGAGCTGATGATGATTATTACTATTTACTTACAGAGTGCAAGACCTGTTCGAATGCGCCTCAGCCAAGTTCAAGGTGGAAGTGAACGCGCAACAGCTGCATATGACCGGACTGGTGGTGTTGCACCGCGGGTGCTGCATCGTGGTAGTGGAGGGGGGGCCGAAACAACAAGCCAAGTATAAACGGTAGGTTTATGTTCTAAACTTAGGCCCTAGTTCGCTGCCTTAAAGTACTCCAAGTTACTGGAATTATAAGCAGGGTTTTTAGTTAACTCCACTGTAACTAAAAGACTTTTAGTAACATTGAGGGACCTAAAACACTTCCCTGAAGTACACCTTTGGGCGATTGTATTTGATCAAATATATTAAGTAAGGAAGTTCGAACGCCTTCCTGAGGCATCCCTAGAAGTCATGAATAAACAGCAAGGTACCTAAAACGCCTCCCAGCAGTACCCCAAACTAACTTAGTATGAATAGTGTGAGTTCTAGAACGCTTCTTTGAAGTATCCCAAGTGAAGAGTGAGGTACTTAGGAAACATCCTTGAGCCCCAAACTGATATAGGATCTAAAACACTTCCCTGTAATACCCCAAGCTAGGAGTATGAAACCTAAAACGCCTCCCTGAAGTATCCCAACAGAAGAGTAAGGTACCTCAGACACATCCCTGAGCCACCCTAAATTAGCTCAGTATAAAGGATATAGGGCCTAAAACTCTCCCCTGTAGTATCCCAAAAGAGAAGTAAGGTACCGAGAACACATCCTTGAAGTACCCCAAACTAGCTCAGTATAAGGAGAATGGTAAATGGTAGAAAGCCTCCCTGAACTGAAAACAGTGATCATCATAATTTTAACAGATGGCTCTCAGCCTTAAAATCGTTGTGTAAATTTTAAGGCTGAGAGCCATCTGCGCTCGCCACTTGCCCGGTGAAGCTGTAAAGGCCATCTGCGGCCAACAGCAGTCGTCAGTTCGAAAAAAAAAAAACTAGAATAAAACAAACTTGCTGTTCCGAATCTTCGTCTTCACAAAGTAGGGAAATCTTTTGTCAAAATTGTATAAATATTTTAATAAAGTGCCACAAAAAATTGTTGATTTGCCCTTGCATAAGTTTAAAGCTTTAATTAAAACTACCTTGTTGAAAAAAGGATATTGCACAGTAGATGAATATTTAGCAGACAAAATTTTGTGGTGTTAGTCTGCCTGCATTGTGTTCCAGGAGCAGACGCATAATTGAATTGTATAAATTTGTTATTTGACCAAACTCTGTAGAACCAATTATTGAAAAGAGTAACCCACGAGTTTCTTGCCGGGATCTTCTCGTTGGATGGCAGCATTCCGAACCGGTGGTAGAGTCATTAGATTTAATAAAAAATATTATACTGAAAAATATATGTACTGAGATGATAAGAAGTAATTAGTTAACAACAAGAGACCTAACACCTCCCTCTAGTAACCCAAGTTTTTATTTTAAGGGTTTTTATTGGGAATAACAAACACTTACACTATGTATGTTTACAAATTACAAAGTACATAACATTTGTGGTACAGGTAAATATGTAACCAACACCGTTATCCACGTATATTTAGCGAGATATTGATGCGAGCTTAAGAACAGTCAAGTTAGTCAAGGATTTGACTTTGACTTTGACATTAACAAAAAAGTATACAAGTATTTTTATCCGTTGTTTAGTATCCATTTCACAGACTAATGCTTAGTTTGGGGCTAGATGGCGGTGTGTGAATGTCAGTGGATTCTAATTTATTTATTCCAAGAAATCATTAATGATTTGTAATAACTTAGACCATTCCAACTCAGTTTATTTAATCATCATTATCAGCTCATTAAACGTCCCCACCGAGGGGCACGAGCCTACCCGTATAGGGTGATTAGGCCTTAGTCGTCCACGCGGGCCCAGTACGGATTGGACGACTTCACACAACCTTCGAATCTCTTCGCAGGCGTGCATGAAGGTTTCCTCACGATGTTTTCCTTCACCGTAAGAGTCGGATAACGTACATATATTTTTCGAAAATTCGAAAATACATTGGTACGTGTCGGGATTTGAACCTCAGCCCTCGCGGTAGGAAGACGACAGTCCACCACTGAGCCACCGACGCTCTCATTATTTAATGCCATTGTTAAAGTAAGCCTTTATATGGCGGAACTTACTAAATAATTAACACCTATGTCAAAAATACCTGTATTATGCAAATAAATGAAAAATTATGAACTTCCTCTCGCCAACAGACTGATGCTGCACAGGATAAAATGGGAGGAGGACCTGGTAAAAGACGCCGAAGGCAACGAAGTGCCAAACACTTGCCATCTCGTATGGGAAGGGGTCGTCAAGCAAAGATCTTTCGGGGATATCAAATTTAAGGTAATTCATTTGACGACGCATTTGGTGTAATGGTTGAGACGTCGACTACTACAAGAGTTCCGGGTTCGATCCCTGGGCTGTACAAACATTTGTGTGCATGAACATGTCTGTTTATATTTTTCTATGTATAATATGTATGTTTAGAGCGTCGGTGGCTCAGTGGTGTGGACTGTCGCCTTCCTACCGGGAGGGCTGAGGTTCAAATCCCGACACGTACCAATGTATTTTCGAATTTTCGAAAAATATATGTACGTTATCCGGCGATGCACGCCTGCGAAGAGATTCGAAGGTTGTGTGTGAAGTCGTCCAATCCGCACTGGGCCCGCGTGGACGACTAAGGCCTAATCACCCTATACGGGTAGGCTCGTGCCCCTCGGTGGGGACGTTTAATGATCTGATGATGATGATGATGACAAAAAATATGAGAGGACCTATGGGGAGACCTATGTCCAGCAGTGGACTGCGATAGGTTGAAGAGAAACAAATATATATATACAAGTATGTTTATCCGTTGCTTAAGTACCCATACCCATATTAGGCTTAACTTTGGACAAGATGGCGCTGTGTGAATGTCAGTGTATACTTATTTTTAATTATTTATTCCTCTTAAAATGCTTACTCTAAATGTTTTGGATAAACAATAAACTAATATAGATATAATCACGGACCATCGCGTCATCATCATCAGCTCATTAAACGTCCCACCGAGGGCACGAGCCTACCCGTATACGGTGATAAGGCCATAGTCGTCCAGCGGGCCCAGTGCGGATTGGACGACTTCACACACATACTTTGAATCTCTTCGCAGGCGTGCATGAAGGTTTCCTCACGATGTTTTCCTTCACCGTAAGAGCATCGGATAACGTACATATATTTTCGAAAATTCGAAAACACATTGGTACGTGGCGGGATTTGAACCTCAGCCCTCCCGGTAGGAAGGCGACAGTCACACCATTGCGCCACCGACGCTCAATAAATAATAAAAATAAATATCCACTGACATTCACACAGCGCCATCTAGCCCCAAGTTAAGCGTGAAGCCTGTATTATGGGTACTAAACAACGGATAAACATACTTATATACATATTTTTTTTGTAAATACATACATACTATACATAGAAAACACCCAGACCATTACAAACAGACATGTTCATGCACACAAATGTTTGTACTGCCCGGGACCCTTGGTGTTGAAGTCGACCTCTCAACTGCAACACCAAATGGATCATAGATTGTATAAATAATAACAATGAATTTGGATTGGAATTAATAATTGCCAATTTATATTAATCCTTTTAATTAATTTTTTAACTTAAATTAATGATACTTACATATTTTTAAGATCACTAACTATAAATGGATATTGGTATCTGTAAAATAAAGAATATATATTTATAAAAATATAAATGAAATTCGACTTATATTTTTATGTTATCACCAGGTAATGCCAACAGAGAAGATGGCTCGCGAGGCGTTACAGAAACACGGCGTTGAACATTACTGGGACTTGGCGTACAGTGGGGCCGTTTTGGCCCCCAGTTCGGACCCATAAAGTGGCATAGGATCCTGGCATGTGTTGTTGAATTTTGGACTTTATGTACATGGAATAAATATGAAAAATTGTATGAAAAGTTAACCAAAAGTATATTTTGAAAGAATAAATTGTACATGAAAAAAGTTAGTCTATACTAATATTATAAAGAAGGATGTGTTTTGTATTGAATTGGTTTGAAAATACTGTGTTTCAATCTTATATAAACAATACACTGACTAGGTGCACAATCTCACTTAAAGTGTCCGCGGCAAAAGTCTGCCCATCGCGTCAGTTGGGCAGAATTTTCATTCATAATCACGTCGCTCGCTACATGTCATAGTGACATAGTAGTGTGCTCGTGTTTTTGATTTTGTATCCTTTTAATGACATCTTAAAGTCAAAATTTCAATGAATAATAATTTTACATTGTAAATTAATAATAACTATACGTATGTGTCGTGCGGCTCGGACATTTTTTGGTTGAAGTTTCTTCGCGATCGTGCATCTAATTGGCGCAGTATTGGGGAGATCTTTGTCCAGCAGTGGACTGCGATAGGTTGCTAAGATGTACAAATTTGGTATTTCATTAACTTTAGGATAATGGGAACCATTAAAAGAATAAAGAATTGTCACTGGTTAATTGATTAGTATTAGAAAATAAAATAATAAAATCAGTCAAACTAAGTGTTTTTTTTACATACTATTTCAGTTTACCTAACCTTACCTTTAAAACCAACAGCAGCGGTTAAAACCGACGCTCGCATTACTAGACCACGGAGGCAGTCTTTCTTCTCTAGTCTAAAGGTAAATATAAAGCGACCAATATTTGGCCACTTTGATCGCCTCTTCATTTGCCAGCAAGCAGAGCCGTCTATGTTATGTTAACTGATAAGATTAGCTGGCACTGAAAAGTACCATTTTCCATTTTAAACTGAAAAGTACCATTTTGAAAGACCGTATCGTATTGAAAGGATCAGCCAATCAGCCTTAGACTAATGTCCACGCAGATACAGGAGGTGCCGGACGCATGAGATCAAACTTTGCGTCACACGGATTGATACCCAGATATAAGTGGCAGTGGTGTGGTCACCTACCTATTCTCTAGAACCGATGTCCGTTGGAGCAGACGCGTGTAAATTATATGTAGTATATTATAGGTAGGTAGGACTCAAGGTTGCTCAGCGTGCTATGGAGAGGGCTATGTTAGGTGTCTCCATACGCGATAAAATCCGAAACGATGATATCCGTACGAGAACTAGGGTGACCGACATAGCCCAGAGGATTAGCAAGTTGAAGTGGCAGTGGGCAGGGCACATAGTGCGTAGAACCGATGGCCGATGGGGCGGAAAGGTTCTCGAGTGGCGTCCACGTAACGGAAAGCGAAGCGTAGGCCGACCCCCAACCAGATGGACGGATGATCTGGTTAAGGTGGCGGGTAGCAGATGTCAACTGCAAGGGCGATCCCTTGCAGTTGACATCCATCTCGTGTCCGCGTCGCGTGGAAATCATTAGGGGAGGCCTTCGTTCAGCAGTGGACATAATTAGGCTGTAATGATGATGATTATAGGTACTCTTTAGACAATGCTGGAGTCGAGACCGCGTGTTCGCAAGCGTAGTGCAGGATGCACGGATCGACAACGCGCGGAAGGTCGTTGGTGGAGGCTGCATAAAGAAAGTGGAGTACCGGGATATCTGATGCAAATGAAACCTATGTGCAGCAGTGTATTGCGAAACATTGAAGAAAAAGAGAATCCTTCCATATAAATTAGTCCCACATAGTTTTATATAACCGCTGAAATTACAGCTGGCACACTTCTTGCATCATACATTTGTAAAATGCTGCGCATACAATAATCGTAGTTAGTGATGTAGGATATTGGGTAATTACCATTATTCCATTTGAGATGCCTCACCTTGCAACACTGATAGTGATGTGCTTTGAAAAAGTTGTGGCTGCCATATCCGTATACCCTCAACGAGCTTATGTATTTAGTTTTTGGTTTCTTAATTATTACATGATTGCATATATTTGCTGCATAAATTGTAAAAGTGATGCTAGTAGGACAAAAACAAATGTAAATATTTTTTTAGTGTTAAATTTTTTTAGATTTTACAAAATTTCTTTTTTTTTTAATTAAATATACATCGTTCTTCCATGACTAAAGAATCGTAAGTACGTTTCTTTAAATTTAATAATTATTTTCATACTTAATATTCAAAAAGATATTACAAGATTATTACCGATGAACATGCTTGACCAAATGCAAATATAAACAAATTTATTGCAATTTTTAAATCACAGCTTAGTTCCATAAGCAAATTTTCAGAGATCGATGTCATTAAAATATCAAATAACAAAAAAAATACCCCTAAACAACATAAATGTCATTTTGGGGTTCAGAAAATATACGAGTTCATATAAAATATACGAGTTCACATAAAATATACGAATTCATATGCGCACATCACTACACATCTCAAAATGTCATTGACTTCCCTCACCTCATTGCATCGTCGAGCAGCTGAATAAAACATTCTACACGTCAGATGCGTCCAGTTAATTGGAAAAGGCGGCCGTCCGCTTACAGTCTTCATTTAACAAACTTTATAATCAAAACCATTTTACGCGAGTGTTAAAAAAACTAACAAAATGGTGATCGAAAAAATTTGCTGCCTCGGCGCCGGCTACGTCGGTGGCCCCACTTGCAGTGTGATTGCATTAAAATGCCCCAACATTAAGGTTACAGTGTGCGACAAGAGCACCGAACGCATAGCACAGTGGAATTCAGAGAAATTGCCCATTTACGAGCCGGGATTGGACGATGTTGTGAAGAAATGCCGCGGCAAAAACCTTTTTTTCTCTACAGACATCGCTAGGGGTATCCAGGAAGCAGATTTGATATTTATATCGGTGAATACGCCTACCAAAACGTTTGGCAACGGTAAAGGAAGAAGCTGCAGATTTGAAATACATAGAAGGAGCTGCCAGAATGATCGCAGATTTGGCTACAAGCAACAAAATCGTCGTCGAAAAGAGCACTGTGCCAGTAAAAGCGGCTGAAATCATCATGAAAATATTGAGGGCTAACACAAAACCCGGTGTTGAGTATCAAATATTATCCAATCCAGAGTTTTTGGCTGAAGGCACAGCCATTATTGATTTGGTGGAAGCAGAGAGAGTTCTGATCGGGGGTGAAGATACACCAGAGGGCCAGAAGGCTGTGCAAGAGCTGTGTTGGGTGTACGAACACTGGATACCGGCTAAAAACATACTAACAACTAACACATGGAGTTCGGAGCTGTCCAAATTAGCTGCAAACGCTTTTCTAGCGCAAAGAATATCCAGTATCAACTCTTTGTCAGCAGTGTGCGAAGCTACCGGTGCTGACGTCTCGGAAGTCGCGAGGGCTGTCGGCAGAGACTCTCGTATCGGTCCGAAATTCCTTGAAGCGTCAATTGGTTTCGGTGGCAGCTGTTTCCAAAAAGACATATTGAATTTGATATATTTGTGTGAATGTCTGAACTTGCCTGAAGTTGCAGCATACTGGCAGCAAGTAATTGATCTGAACGATTATCAGAAAAGGAGGTTTACGAGAAAAGTGATTGAATCTTTGTTCAACACAGTGACGGATAAGAACATAGCTATACTAGGTTTCTCGTTTAAAAAGAACACCGGTGACACTAGAGAGAGTCCAGCTATATATGTGTCTAAAACGATGCTAGACGAAGGTGCAAAGTTGCATATCTACGATCCAAAAGTGGAAATCGACCAGATTTATTATGATTTGACTCATCCACTAGTTACCCGCAGAACCGGAATTTGTAAGGAAAAACATACAAATACACGATTCAGCTTATTCCGCTGTCCGTGGTGCTCATGCCATAGTACTATGTACAGAATGGGACGAGTTCAAAGAGCTAGACTATAAAAAGATATATGACTCAATGATGAAGCCAGCGTACATATTTGACGGACGTAAGATCCTGAACCATGAGATGTTGCAGAACATTGGCTTCCATGTGCAGACAATTGGAAAAAGACTGTCGAGGACTAGCAGCATACGGGCGCAGGGCAGCCAGACATTACCGTAGTAAAGGATACTAAGTGAGTACATTTGGTGAATATTTACTTGATGTTAAGACAACCCATTTGGTGTAATGGTTGAGATGTTGACTACACCAAGGGTTTCGGGTTCGATTCTTGGACAGTTTAAATATTTGTGTGCGTGAACATGTCTGTTTGTAATGGTCTGGGTGTTTTCTATGTATAATATGTATGTATTTACAAAAAAATATATATAAGTGTATATATCCATTGTTTAGTACCCATAATACAGGCTTCACGCCACAGACATCCGAATATACAATTAGACTGGACAAGCCGCCAAGTTTATAGGCAGTCCCAGTGTCGCAATTTCTTTTCGGTTCTTACCTGTGAAAAGGTATTATATTTCTTGGAAATTTACTGATTCATTGCGATGATGGCATGTTAATTGCACAGGATGGCATTTTGGGAAAAAATGGTTATTTTTTCTAATATTCGTGCGTCTTGATTCGTCTCACAGAGCGTAAACTGGCAGCCAGTGTATGCTCGTTGAGCTTACATTTGTCGCACTTAAAAACGCGGCTTGCCCCATCTCCTGTATTGGGAAATCTGTGCTTCACGCTTAAATGGGGCTAGATGGCGCTGTGTGAATGTCAGTGGATATTTATGTATTGTATTTACAAAAAAATATATATGTATGTATGTTTATCTGTTGTTTAGTATTCATATTACAGACTAATGCTTAGTTTAGGCCAAGATATTTTAGAAGTTGGATGGGCCGATGGGGCGGAAAGGTTCTCGAGTGGCGTCCACGTAACGGAAAGCGAAGCGTAGGCCGACCCCTAACCGATGGACGGATGATCTGGTTAAGGTGGCGGGTAGCAGATGGATGTCAACTGCAAAGGATCGGTCCGCGTGGAAATCATTAGGGGAGGCCTTCGTTCAGCAGTGGACATAATTAGGCTGTAATGATGATGATGATTTTAGAAGTTAATGTATGTAGTTGTTTATGCTCATATTTTGACTCTATTTTTGTTTCTGGAGCGTCGGTGGCTCAGTGGTGTGGACTGTTGCCCTCCTACCGGGAGGGCGCAGGCTCAAATGCCGCAACGTACTAATGTGTTTTCGAGTTTTAGAAATGTACGTTATCCGATGCTCTTTTGGTGAAGGAAAACATCGTGTGAAAACCTGCGCACGCCTGCGAAGAGATTCAAAGGTTGTGCGTGAAGTCGTCCAACCCGCACTGGGCCCGCGTGGACGACCAAGGCCTAATCACCCTATACGGGTAGGCTCGTGCCCCTCGGTGGGGACGTTTAGTGAGCTGATGATTATAAGATTAGAAGCNGATGAGATAGTAGCAGTTTTCTTTTAGAAAAGATGAGGCTCTTTTTTCTTCACCGTAACGTAAGTCTTTCTTTATATTATAAATTCTCACTGGTTGTCCTACTCATGTTTTTTATTGCTTTGCATTTTTCATTTTACTTTTATGATATTTATTATATATCATCATCATCATCATCAGCTCATTAAACGTCCCCACCGAGGGGCATGAGCCTACCCGTATAGGATGATTAGGCCTTAGTCGTCCACGCGGGCCCTGTGCGGGTTGGACGACTTCACGCACAACCTTTGAATTTCTTCGCAGGCGTGCGCAGGTTTCCTCACGATGTTTTCCTTCACCGTAAGAGCGTCGGATAACGTACATATATTTTTCGAAAATTCGAAAACACATTGGTACGTGGCGGGATTTGAACCTCCGCCCTCCCGGTAGGAGGCGACAGTCCACACCATTGAGCCACCGACGCTCTATGAGTAATAGTAAATATATTTATGTAGTTATGTATTTCAATTTGTCGCTTTTTTGTTATGTATTCATTTTTATGTATTTGTGTTTTTTATTTTTAATTTATATATATATGTATAATTATAATAATATTATTTATTTTTTTATTTGCTAGTGTTATTTTTTTCTCTTCTTTTCTCGCCGCACCGTTTTGTCTTTCTCTGCATATCCAAAGGTTAGCTGGTAGAGAATGCCACTTGGCGTTAAGTTCGCCTTAGTACATAATTTATGTGTGCAATAAAGATTAAATAAATAAAATATGTCAATTAAGTGCTTTTCATATAATATGCAAAAAATATATCATAATAATTATGGTTAGGTTGGTAGCACATAAAACTATATACTAGTTTAAGAATGTGTGATGTGTGTGAATTCAAGAGCATCTTTCTTGTTGCCAAATGCCATTGCATACTGAACAAGCTTAGTTTTGACATCTGACGTATATTTTTTACGTTATAAATGGGTAACATTTATTTTAAGCCCAATTTTTTTCATGCTAAGGTATTCTGCAAGAACATATGTCATAAGGTCAACATTTAACTTAAGTAGCGTCAGGCTTTCGATGTCTAACAACTAAAGTCGACGAACCGTAACAAGATTCATCATTATAAGGTCATCAAACGTCCTCACTGCGGGGCATCAGCCTACGGTGTATAGGCCTTAGTCCTCCACGAGGGCGTCCAGTACGGATTGGTCGACTTCACGTACAATCTTTGAATCTCTTCGCAGGCTTACGCAGGTTCCCTTACAATGTTTTCCTTCACCGTAAGAGTGTTGGAAAAGGTACATATGATTTCGAAAAATCAAAAAGACATTGGTACGTGGCGGGTTTCAAACCTGCGCTCTGCCGATCTGAAGGCAACAGTCCACACTATTGAGCCACCGACGCTCAACAATATTATCTTATATCTACCTTATAATCACCAGCCAATAAAGTACTACTGTAAGGCACATGTTTTCTAGCACAGTACAGCCATGAGGGAAATACGTAGGTACCTAAATTTTACCCTTTTTGCTTTCACGAAAGGTGTTAAAAGGTAAAACCCTTTACAAGATCAATAGTGAATTAAAAGGTGACAGTTGCTACCCAGCACCAGGTATTCCAACAGTATGTTTTCTGATTCACTTAAAATATAAATGGACCAAATTTTATTACCTACTAAAAATAAGACAACCTTTTTTAGCGCTAGATAGAGCATCCCAATTTTTCTTAACAACCTTTTGTAAGAGCTTTTCCTTCGCCTTAGAGTCTATCTAAACGTCTTAAAAAACGTATCCGATTTATAATGAAAACGCCATAACGGTTATGCCGAAGAGTGTCCGTAAAAACGGCTTTATCGCCCCCGGCGCGCTTGTAATTATCTCAAATTAACAATTTGCCTCGCTATTCAGTACATCTGTACTCGGCAGTTAATAACTTTATTGTTCAATAATGACAGAAGACCGGCGTCGCGCGTAAAAAGCTTAATGTGTACATAAAGAGAGCGCTTAGGTAGCTAACAAACCGCGTACCGCAATATTCAAGTTTACGGGCGTAACTCAATTAAAATCCAACAATTTTGAAGCGAGTACAAAATGAAATTAAAGTTGCGTAGCGCAGAGTGTGCTGTCGCACGGGATGACGTATCGCGCGGCTGTAACAGTTTCAATTAGTGATGCGCCACTGTTGTGTGAATTGGGTCGATTTGTCATCGATACATTCTATATTTATCCGTGAATTGGATCTTTAACTATTTTCAAATGCTGCGTTAAATCTAACTTCTTGTTTCTTGAATTAACCTTTTCCGATCGCTTGGTTATTAAAAATACATGTGATAAAAATATATTTCACCTATGTTTTTCCTTAAATTTTACCAATATTTTTAATAATAATATTTATATTTAAAAAATAGTTCTTCGAAGTAACAATCTTTGAAAGACCCTATAATTTATTCATTTCAATAACGTATTTAAACTCAATGACCACATAAAGTATAAAACTTTAGTAAAAATCGGTCACTATTTTGTGTGCTTGTAATATCGAGTACCGATTTTGCCCAAGCTCTTCGCGTCACTAGTTTAAATCTGTTATAGGTGGGCTCGGGGCGAAATCGCTCCGCGGGTTTATTAATCGCTCGTGCGATGTCGCGATCACCTACACAGATTAAATGGCACACTTTCGCGCTTACGAGCTGTCAATGTACAAGTGTTACCATTTGACAGCCATTTAATAACAGAAAAATCTTATAAAATATTAATTACTGAAATCGGAATTACCTTTGGTACGGTACGATTATATCTGAATTTAAATAGGTATAAAATTCAATCAGGATGTCGCCCAAAAGAGCGTCGGTGGCTCAATGGTGCGGACTGTCGCCTTCCTACCAGGAGGGCTGAGGTTCGAATCCAGACACGTACCAATGTGTTTTCAAATTTCGAAAATATATGTACGTTATCCGACGCTCTTACGGTGAAGGAAAACATCGTGAGGAAACCTTCATGCAGGCATGCGTAGAGATTCGAAGGTTGTGTGTGAAATCGTCCAATCCGCACTGGGCCCGCGTGGACAACTAAGGCCTAATCACCCTATACGGGTAGGCTCGTGCCCCTCGGTGGGGACGTTTAATGAGCTGATGATGATGATGATGATGTCGCCCAATAAATACCTCTTATTTTATTTTTTCGCCATTATTTAAAACTTAATGCACACTACAAAAATAATGTACAAAGGCGAACTTAATGCCGAGTGGCATTCTCTACAGTTAACCTTTGGGTATACAGAAAGAGAACAAAAATGGTGCGGCCAGATAAAAAATAATCCAAAAGTGATTATAAAGTGATTAAGATTGTAGTTTTGTTTAGATTAATATATTTTTTTTGTTGTTATTGTGGTTTAGTAAGTATAAATTTAAATTTATGAAAGAATGTAATGATGGTATGTATAAATTCCGTTCCACAATATTCTCTAAAATATTATTTTGAAAAACTTTATCTTATGCATTGTAGTCGCTATTTTTTCTATTTTGTTGAATTTTTTTTTATTGTAATGAGTTTTCTCATTAACAGAACGAATTCTTTGAAATTTAAATATTATAAATTAAAATATTTTGATTAATTCTAATATTGCGGAAAACTCCTCAATACGTTCATAAGGTAAAAAAATGCTACGGCTCACCTTTACTCGCTCCGTCGGGTCCTCTCAGAATAGAACACTCTTCTATTGTCCCGAACGGTGTGAATAGCTGGCGCACATCCTCCTCCGTCTGTTGTTTGCTGAGCATGCCAACGAACAGCTTCCGATCTGCGATGAGAAACACACAGCTGTAATACAGGTCACACAGAAGTACACACATAGCCACACCACATCAAGCCCAACGGTGCGGAGCGGCGGAATCGGAAATGTTAATGCCAATTGTCCCCATTTTACAACTAATTCTCTTTTTAACTACAGATACAGGTCAGCAATCATAATTTGTGAAGCTTACAACAGTATTTTTTGCAACATTAATCCGAACTGTTGATCTGTATCTAGAAAGAGGGCATTATTAACGGTGGCTATCGCAAGAGACCAGATTGCAAATGGCGGCATTATAATGACAGCGCGGGCAGAAACGCGCGAACACAACGCCACAGTGGCGGCGCCACCGTCGCCAGAGCACCACAAACCCAACTTTTGAGTAATGACTTACATTAGATTCACTTCGCCCGGGAACTCTTAACTCAATATTGCTCCAACAACATCGGGGGTAATTTCGTAAAAACACTTTTTGTGTTTGCAAAACTTTAATGTAAGTCATTTTTCTTTGACAACACGGGATTTATCTTTTTGCGCGAAAGTGGAATTGCAAACGCGCATACGATGCTGGTCTCAACGGGATGTTTGGATAGTTTCTAGTATATTTACAGCTGCAATCGTTCTACTCGATATTTGTGCAGCTGAGCGATTTTGCTTTATCGATACTAAAACCAATGGTGAAGGGGTACATTTTTGCTTTACGAGTATGTTCGTTGAGCTGTTTGTTTTTTGCAAAATTGGTCAAGTGCAATAGACACCGCTATAAGGCAGGGTATGCGCGGAGCGTTATGTGCGCGCGCTCTAAGTTGCTACTGTTGTCAATGTGATGAGTTGCATGGGGAATATCGAATGTACTTTCAGTGTGTCCAGAATTTACTGACGGACTCTATTTAAGGTAATAAGGGTCATTTTCCTGCTCAAGAACTAAACAATAAAAATTTTTGATGCCTTGTCTTAACTTTTTACAAAACTATTTAGACGTCAAGTAATAATTTATCAAATTAGTTTTTGATAGTTGCAAATACTTAAATTTGTTCAAATCAAGAAACAATTCAAAATAATCGTTAAGAGTCTATTAATTTCTATTTGCTTTGTCATAAACTGTTTATTTTACCTTTTAATTAGCCATCGGACAAATCTGTTAATTTTCGCAAATATAGTATCGGAAAAATGTATCATTGTGTACTGATAATGTATCATAATTAATTTAATTAAAATTTCAACTAAAGTAACCAGTTTGGTATTTAAGAAAGAGCTTCTTTTATTTAAGAAAGTTTTCTTTTATCAGTAAATTCTGGACATGTTTTATTTTTCCAACAGCGCCCTATTCTAATACGGTTTTACAGCCGCCAGGTCACAACTCCGCTCAACTTTCACCAAGTTTTGGTGAGACAAACAACGATAGCTCTATAAAACACATAATACACACATTTTTAGTTAGGTAATGAGAACAACGAACAAAATCCAAACCCAGTTCAACACAAAAAATTAGCACATCACTCTAATGCTGCAATGATAATTCTGCAAGAGGGTTCCGTAGGAAGTTTCCACATAAATCAAAGGGGTGATTACACATGATGGGGCTGTTAGGGGCTTTCAGCTACGGAAACCTCGGGGGTCAAACTTTCGATTAGTTTATCAGTCATAAACTGTACATTTATTATAAATGCCAAAAGTATCGTACGACTTCATTTATTTTGGTTGCATTGGGCTCTATACAGAAATCAACGTGTGTTTAAAAATTAATGACAAAAACATAAATCCACACTAATTACGTATCGAAAATGAATACGATAAAACAAAATGTTTTTACAGCACGACGATAACTAAGTGCATAGTGAGTGTTCACATGTTCTATGTCGAATCTACGCCACCGTTACGTACGCCATACATAAACAAAAAAAAACACAGTCAAACAAAAGACGACAGGGAAGTGCGAAACACGTAGTTAAAAAATGAAGGTACCCGCCGTCAAAAGTTACACTTTAGAAAAATAAAACAGACCAATTTCGGCTCAGTAGTACTTCTCTGTCACACACACGAAGAAGTGTGCGACAGAGATGACTGCGCGGGCGAAGTTAGCCTTCTGTCTCTTTCTAATAAGCGTGTAATTTTTGATCTGCGCGTACTGTACAGACTGTGGCGTACTGGGTAGATTCGACGTGGAACTGGCTCACTGCGCGCGCTAATCGACAGTGACAACAGTACAGCCTAGGGCACGCACAACAAACGCTACCTGGGTACGCCTACGCGCGCCGCCTTCTCGCGCCCCCTGCAACACAAGAACAAGCTACACACCCTTACTCCACCGTACTAGGTTAGTTCAGCGGATTTAGGGAAAACAATGGTATCAGTTGTTTTACACAATGGTCACATGTTACTATTTTATTTGGTGATAATTTAGGTGACACTTTTATTGGTACTTATAGGTAAGTTATGAAAAATAAAAGATTTTTTAAAAATAAGTATGAAATAATAAATGAAGGGTTTATAACTCAGTAAATAAGGAATATATTAATGCAGCTTCGATGATTTATAATTGAATGGATTTATATTCGTTTTTCTTTATCGGTGATATTCGGTTATTTGTAATAAGAAAGGGTAGGTTTTACGATTTAGAAGAAAATATAAACATATTCTTTATTTTCATGCTATTGTGTTGTTTATTTTCTATCTTTCTATATTTAGTTTATGTTCCTTATTGTTTATTATCTTTTATGTTAATATACAGGAGATATTTAACAAAAACATATGAATACAAGTGATTTGTTTTTGACGATTCCTAATGTTTTAATGGACGAAAAATAAAGATTAAAATAGTGGGTTTATGTTAGAGTGTACAATTTAATTTAATTAGTATAAAAATGAATTATTTTGAATAAGAACTGACGCAAAAAAAAATATATGAAGGTACTCGTTACTATAAATCCAGTCTCACATTTATTAAAAGCGATTTTTCTGTCTACAAATAAAACAAGACGGTCAAATCTCAAGTGCTTTCTTGAAATCTTCTTATCATAATTGAGACAAATGACTGCTCGTTCATTCCTTTTTTATTGGACAAATAAAACGTACCGCAAAAATGCTTGGCTGACATAAAATTACGGTTAAATAAAAACTAAATGTTTACTGTACCCCGCAATCTCGGCAAAGAAGTAAGCCTAAAGATCCCAAAATAGACGAGTACGCATTTTATCTAAATAAAACCTTTCTTTGAGTGTAAATAAATGTTATGGTCCGTCTTAAAGCATTTCTATCTAGTGGAGTAATCATTTCTGCAATATAAAAAAGCAACGTTTAATATAATAGTAAAGTAAATTAAAGAAAGTAAAAATTTAACCGCAACCCAATTAAAGAAAACCATTACTAATACTTGATTGAACTGGACTATGAGGATCTTGAAGATATAATTTTGACTGTTTATTAGTAATCACAAATCTGCCCATCACACTTACCTTTCACTCTCTCTCTCTCTCTCTCTCTCTCACACACACATACACACTCTCACACACACACACACACACATTCAGTCTGACATATACTACCTTAGAGTTCATTGTGTTTTCAATGTAATATGGGACTTGCTTTGTTTTTTGGGAATAAATAAATATTATTATTATAAATTAAATATTTATTCTCAAAAAAATACACAGGTAAAATTATTACGACTTTCCCTGACCCTTAGAGTAGGCAATGCCTGTCGTGTGGGGGCAGCACACGAATTACTTAAATAAAAATTAATACCATTATTAATTTTGAAAATAATATAAATAAACGTTTGCATATCTTCATTTAGCCCAAAATTGTGTCATATAAATTTTAATTGTGAAGGTTAAACTAACTAGTATGTATGTGGAGGAATAAGAAAACACTGTTTACGTATCTGCGTTTATTACGAGACTGCTGAGTATATCAATGTTACATTGGTGGCGGTCTTACACAAAAACTTATTATCGACATACCCTATAGTTCATACATAACACTAACATGAAAACTAACATGATAATTAATGTAGAAGTATATTAAAGATTTACTTTTTTTTGCATTTAGCAAATCATTTACTATGTATGATTGGAATCATACACCCATCCAATACAAGTAAATGTGTTCCCGTACTTGCAGGGTTCTGTCTTGCCCGGTGAAACTGTAAAAGCCATCTGCAGCCAATAACAGCAGTCGTAAGAAAAATAGAACACGGGAATTAAACCTGGAGCTCTTTGTTTTGTAGCTGAATTTTCAACTATTTAACCACATGTGTGTGAAGAAAAGTTACAGATAGTTAAGGTAAAACGTAACATATCAGTACAATAGCTACTGTACTGAGTATCATCATCATCATCATCATTACAACCTAGAAAGTCCACTGCTGAACGAAGGCCTCCCCTAATGATTTCCACGCGGACCGATCCCTTGCAGTTGACATCCATCTGCTACCTGCCACCTTAACCAGATCATCAGACCATCTGGTTGGGGGTCGGCCTACGCTTCGTTTTCCGTTACGCGGACGCCACTCGAGAACCTTTCCGCCCCATCGGCCATCGGTTCTACGCACTATGTGCCCTGCCCATTGCCACTTCAACTTGCTTATCCTGTGGGCTATGTCGGTCACTCTAGTTCTCCTACGGATATCCATGTTCCGGATCTTATCTTACTGAGTATGTTACGTGAGTATTATTATCTAATAGAAGAGGAAAGATGTTAGGACACCTAATTCGACATTAAAAACTATTATTGAAGGAAAGATAGAAGTAAGAAGAGGTAGGGGGCCATGAATAAGTTATATCAATCAAGTGTAGGAAAATATTAAGGTCGAATCATACCAGAAAGTCAAAGAGAAGGCGGAATCTGCATTCTGTTGTTGAGCACATTTGAAGCGAATGCCAGCTTCATATGTGCGCAACCGACAAGAGCTAGGCTTTTAAATAAATGATAATAATGATACCACATGGCTCGTTAAAACTACTTTAACTAAGCAAATCACTCTGTCACCCCACAACACCTTCAAGCGTTGCAAACTACTACCAAATTAGTCAACGGTTCAAAGTTCAAATGTGAATGCTAACCTTTAGGGTTGTGACGTGCCACGGTTCGCATTTATGAATGAACGTTCCGTGACAAGGTACGACCTTGATTTAAAAATATAACGAAACATTCGTGTCCCCGTGAATGGGGTAGCACGTGTAACGGTAATTGGGTATACGTTGAGTTTTAAAATAGCTAACTAAGGCCCATATTCTAGAAAGAGACTCAAGCGCTGATCTTTACTTAAATAGAGAAAGGATAGCGCTCTATACAATCAATAGTTTAATTTTAAAACTAATTAAGGACACTTTTCAGCCATGAATCGTGAGCAAAATTATTATAACAAATTATCCAAGGAGAGAAATGTGGATATATTTGGTGAATACAGTGCTTTCCTCAAATCAGTTGCTCATTTGTATCAAGGTACATTGTAGTTTGATTCTGGTTTTTACCTAAATTATGTTATTTTGTGGCCATATCTATGTATTTGATTTTTATATTTTATGCGAAAGTTTTGTCTGTGAAAGCCGTTTCCTATTCCTATTCAACCTATCGCAGTCCACTGCTGACATAGGTCTCCCCCACAGATTTCCCAATACAGGAGATGGGCAAGCCGCGTTAAAAAGTGCGACAAATGTATGCTCAACGAGCATACACTGCTATAGTTACGCTCCGTGAGACGAATGAAGACGCACGAATTTTAAAGAAATTACCGTTTTTTTTCCAAAATGCCATTCTGTGCAATTGTAACATGCCATCATCGCAGTGAATCAGTAAAATTTACCAAGAAATTATAATATCTTTTCACAGGTAAGAATTGAAAAGTAATTGCGACACTGGGACTGCCTATAAACTGGCGGCTTGTCCAGTCTAATTGTTATTCGGATGTCTGTGGTCTCCCCCATTTCGCGCCAGATATCCCGGTCCTCCGCTTTCCTCATCCAGCCTCCACCAGCGACCTTTCGCAAGTCGTCGGTCCATCGGCCGGAGGGCGTCCTACGCTACGCTTGCCGAGACGCGGTCTCCACTCCAGAACTCGTCTGCTCCAACGGCCATCGGTTCTGCGACATACGGTGACCAGCCCACTGCCACTTCAACTTGCTGATCCGGCGGGCTATGTCGGTAACTTAACTGAAAGCCGTGGCAGCCTATAATTAAGGCATCACTTAATCATGTATCATGTGTGTCAAATACTGTAATTGAATTTAATAAGTGTATGTTCTTGTTGGTTGTCCAATAATATATAAAGTGCCATCCCATTCTAACTCTATTTAAGTAAAGATCAACGGTTGAGTCTCGTTCTAGAATACGGCTTTAGTATAACCCTTGAAGTTCGGGAAGGAAATGCTGTTGTGTCTCATAATGTACCATCCAAGATGATATATTTTGCACATTTTTCATATTGCAATTGTGCTTGACGGGCAGATCAAATTAGCAACTTCGTTTGAATCTGTCAAACCGACTTATTTTCATACAATTTATCTACATATGCAATCATACAAAGATGGAATTGGCTTAAACATGGCCGATTCCAAACCATAACATTCATTATACATTCTTCATCCTCCACTCCTCCTCCCTGTATCTTGGCCTGTGGTAAATTATC
>PQWD01002210.1:20884-118219 GCA_019425675.1 Leucinodes orbonalis | reverse complement strand
GGGGTAGCTGCTGTTCGCGTCCGCAGGCTTGACCATCTTAGCCTTTCATATTACCACCCTGCACGTGCCCCCTGGGTGGTGCCAAATGAACAGCAACGCCGAGGCACGGGCGGCGGTTAACTAACCCGTTATGGCTACCACTGGCCATGTGGAACTAAATAACCCTAAAAGTGTGGACGGTGTGCCTTGGGAAAGCACTATCGTTACCTTTCCCAACCCCCTCGTAATGAAAATGTTAGAAAACGAAGAATGCGATTTGTCATGCGACCCGGCTAACCCCCGGCGCTCTCCAGTACCCGGGCTGGAGAGTGTGAAATTGACTACCGAAGACTCCACAGGGGTGGGCAACCAGGCTCCTGTGGTAGTGACTACTACTGGTAACAAGAAGTTGGTGCAGCAGGCCTTTCATCCTAGCCTTTTCATAACTCGCCCTAGAAGTTCATCACTTGACAGGATTCCAACAATCAGTAATTCTCGATCTAGTACAGAGCGGGCAAAACCAAGTGAAGAAAATATTAACGCACCACACAATATCGATGAAGCAAGCGAGATATGTCCACCACCATGGCAGAGAATTCCGCTAAGTAGAAACCCCAAAAGGAAAAAACTAAGCAGTCCATCCCCTGAAGGTATTAAAATCTCAAATAGATTCAGCACATTGCCCACGAGCCATGGAGAGGAACAGCTCACATACAAACAAAGCAGAATGCCCCTCCACCAATTATCTTGTATGGAGTAGAAAACTTATGTAAACTCACAGAACTATTAGTGACAGCAGTAGCCAAAGATAAATTCACCTACAAAACTATAAACAAAAATCAGTTAAGAATTAATTGCCCAAATGTTGAAGACTACAAGAAACTTATCAAAATAATCAGAGAAAATAACCTCATAGGACATACTTTCAATAGAAAAGAGGAAAGATGCTTCAGAATAGTAATAAAAAATCTTCATCACAGTACCCCCATCGCGGCAATCAAAGAAGATATAGAAAAAACTGGTAATGTAGTTTCAGGAGAAATAATTAATGCCAAGTATGGTCCAGAGAAAAAACCAACATCAACCTTTTTCGTAAACCTGTTGCCAAATGCTAACAACAAACTAGTTAAAGAATTAAAGCAAATTTACAACCAGGCAATAATCATAGAAGACCCTAAAAAAAGGAAAACAATAGTACAGTGCCAACGATGCCAACAATATGGACACAGTAAAAACTATTGTATGAGGCCATATAGATGTGTAAAGTGCGCTGAGTCACACAAAACATCAGAGTGTCCAAAACCAGATCGTAATAGCCCAGCTACATGTGCCTTGTGTTTGGGTGCTCATCCTGCTAACTTTAAAGGCTGTGAAGTATACAGAGAAATCATAGCAAGGAAATATCCGAAGACCAGGCCAATAAGAAATAAAACTGACTCAGAGCCGCAAAAAAATATACCAAATGTAAGACTGCCTACACCAACTCCTTGCAGAGCAGAAACACACACAACACAGAACTACAGCTATTCAAATGCTGTAAAACACAACAACGACCACAGCAATAAAAATGATCAGAATATGCCAGAGATCCATACAATTCGCTCATTAGAGCAGATTCTAATTAAACAAAGTGAAAAGTTTGACATAATCTTACAACAAATGAGTACCTTAATGGGCCTCATAACAACACTCATGACTAAATTATCAAAATGACTGGGCTGCGCATAGCAACCTGGAACATAAATGGCTTGGCCCCAAATAAGGAAGAAATTGAAATGCTGATAAATGAACATAAGCTTGATGTAGTCCTCGTTTCAGAGGCCCACTGCACTAACAAAAGCAGCATTAAAATAAACGGATATAATATTTACACAACAAATCACCCTGACGGAACTGGGCATGCTGGAACTGCAATAGTCATACGCAGCTCCATAAAACATCATCTATTGCAAGAATTCAAAACTAACCACATTCAGGCTACAGCTGTTGCCGTGGAAGAGCGAAGCGGACATCTTACCCTGGCTGCAGTCTACTGCCCTCCAAAATACAAAATAAGCGAAGACATGTTCTCGCAATTGTTTTTACAACTCGGTTCACGTTTTATTGCTGGGGGAGACTGGAACGCAAAACATACTTGTTGGGGATCCAGGCTTACCACTACAAGAGGTAGGCAACTAAAAAGAAGTATTGATGGTAATCATCTGGCATCTATTTCTTCATGTGAACCCACATACTGGCCAACCGATGATAGTAAGATACCTGACTTACTAGACTTCTTCATAGTTGGAGGCATATCGCGACACTACTTTAAAATATAGAATCATCCTTGGATGGTACCTCTGATCATACCCCTGTGCTACTTACTGTTAGCACCACAATAATAAGTTATGATAAACCGGAAACCCTTTACAACAAGTACACAGACTGGGAATCTTTTCGTGACTATGTGAATACAAATATTATACTAGATATTGCTCTTAAAACCCATGATGACATAGAAAGCGCTACTAAGTACTTCACAAACCTAATCCAGGAGGCATGCTGGAAAAGCACACCAGTACTCACTGGCAGAGAACTTGAAGTAAATAATGTACCACTATCCATAAAAAATAAGATAAAAGAGAAACGTCGTCTTCGAGGTAGGTGGCACACAAGCAGGCACCCAGAAGACAAAACTGCGTTTAACAGGGCATCACGGGAATTGAAGGAAATTATTCAGATGGCCAATGAAGCTACCCTACAGGAAAGATTAAGCTCGCTTACGGGCACCAAATCAACTAACTACTCATTGTGGAAAGCTACGAAATATTTAAATTTGGAAAGGCCCCAAGTAACAAAACCACCCCTCAAATCAAACACAGGTGGATGGCATCGAACCAGCCAAGAGAAAGCAAATGCGTTTGCAGAATATCTGTCAGAGGTATTTACACCAAATGAGCATCATGACATTGAATTTGAAAACCACGTGGAATCTGTTATCAACCAGGATTATCAACTTAGCAGACCCCCGAAACCAGTAAGTCCACGGGAATTGATTGGGCTGATAAGAAATCTTGAAGACAAAAAGGCACCAGGATTTGACCTTATAACAAAGGAAATCTTAAAAGAACTCCCAAGAAAGGCAATAATTTTCCTAACCTATCTATTTAACGGCATTCTGAGAACTCAGTACTTTCCGGATCAGTGGAAAGTCTCCCAAATCCAAATGATCCACAAACCCGGGAAACCCCACAATGATGTAAAATCATATAGGCCTATAAGTCTGCTACCTGTATTGTCAAAACTTTTTGAAAAGGCCCTGTTACACAGAATCATACCAATCCTGAAACAAAACAAGATCATTCCAGACCACCAATTTGGATTCAGGCAACAACACTCCACAATCGAGCAGGTTCATAGAGTTTGCGACAGAATAATAAAAAGCTTTGAGCGTAAAGAGTACTGCTCTTCTGCTTTCATTGACATTCACCAGGCATTTGATAAAGTCTGGCACAACGGTCTAATATACAAGCTTAGAAACGCCCTTCCCCACAGTTATCTCCCTCTTCTGACTTCCTACTTGTCAGAAAGGATATTTCAAGTGAGGGAAGATGGAGCAGTATCACAATTTCATGAAATCACTGCAGGAGTCCCTCAGGGATCGGTGTTGGGCCCTGTTCTGTACGTAATATACACTGCAGACCTTCCATTGCATTCGAAGATCACAACAGCAACATTTGCTGATGATACTGCTATTTTGGCTAGCAGTTCTGATCCAGGGACTGCTTCCGCTACTCTCCAAGCGGGTCTCGATGACATAAACAAATGGCTTAAACAGTGGCGGATTAGAGCAAGTGCAAACAAATCAGTTCAAGTAACATTTACGCTGAGAAAAGGAAATTGCCCAACAGTAACTCTTGATAACTACATTCTTCCACATAATGATACTGTCAAGTATCTGGGAATGCACCTGGATCGACGACTAACCTGGAGACATCACATAAAAACTAAAAGAGAGGAAATCAATATAAGATATAGAAACCTATACTGGATGCTGGGTCGAAACTCGAGGCTCGCGATTGACAATAAGCTACTCATCTATAAGGCCATCCTGAAACCAGTATGGACATATGGGATACAGCTTTGGGGTAGTGCTAGTGACAGCAACATAAGCATTCTACAGCGGCTCCAAAATTCCATATTGAGAACAGTGGCAAGAGTGCCATGGTTTATTAAGAACGCTGAGATACACGAGGAACTTAAAATCAACACAGTAAAGGACGAAATACGCTTTAGCTCTGAAAAATACAAAACACGACTTTCAATACACCCCAATATGCTAGCAACTGATCTGGTCAACCAGAACAACACAAAGCGCCTAAAGCGAAAAAGTATCCTCAACCCCAGTGAGAGCGGTTCCGATAGGCTCTAGGTCTATGGACAATAATATGGTTGTTATCTTCGCTGGAAGATACGTACCCCACGACAGTCTGCACACAACTCATCCGCCTATAGTCGATGACTGATTGCGGATTCACCAAGAGGAAAAAAAAAAAAAAAAAAAAAAAACATCATAAGACTTTAGTCGGGACCGAATAGGTTAACGTGCTCTCCGAAGAACGGAATCATCTTTCTTTTCGAAAAATCTGGTGTTTTAACCTGCAATGTGTTATCTCTAAAAGTGTAAGTGACCTAAGTAACTACGAATAGTTAAAATTACTTAATATCACCAGTATTCACATCACTACTGTGGCATGTCTGTCTGGAATGCAGCTACTCAGATGCTACATACAACAATACTGTAAACTACTTTGAATATACGGATATTAACGTAAACATAGGAGAACAACTTTGTATATCAAGAATTTATAGCATAAGCAAAGTTGTAATAGAAATTATTAAATGGTTTCTATTACAACTTGCATGCAAATGCAATGAAATAATTTTGCATTCAAATAATGAGCAAACTAGTATGTGGTACCTACCTCGGCAACCAACAACGAAAACTCATTTCGAGAAAAAAACCATCATAAACGGATAACATAAACATGTCTGTTTTTGTTAAAATTTTAAAGGGTCCCAGTATATAACGTAGCTTTGAGGCTCTTATTTTTATCATTGCCTAGACATGTCTATTATTTCGTAAGAACTCTTTGAAACCATTAAATACAATTGTCAAACGCTAATGTTTGTTTTGTTCCGCTATCGCATCGACCTATTGGAAATTTCTATCCCACTGGAATTGTTATGCCCTTCATTTACTCGTAGATCTTGATAAAAAATAATCTTGGGGACTTATACTGACCTACAAGGAGATAACGAGTGTTTCATATCTTATCATGGTGCTAATCAGTGTGTTTGTTTTGACTTACTTTTGACCAGCATACAATGTCGCTTTGAGTATTGTGAAGGTATTGAAATATATACGAAAAGTTTTCAAGTTTCTTAACAGAAAATCTAGCACAGCCATTTAGTTACTTAGGGCAGATAAGAATACTTTATCAGCATCAGCTCAGTAAAATATGTCCCCACCTAGGGGCACGAGCTAACCCGCATAGGGTGTTAAGGCCTTAGACGATCACGCGGGCCCAGTGCAGATTGATCGACTTCATGCAATGATATAAAAAGTATAGATTCGTGATATGCTCACAAACAATCGACAGCACACATTTACCAAAACAATAGCCTACAAACTGTATTCTCTTTGGCGGTTCGGTTTTGAGGCACGGGTGGCGTATCTACCTTTATATATACAGAATATCATTGACTTCATGCACAACCTTTGTATTTCGTGGGCAAGCACAACTTTCCTTAATATACAAACATTATCATTTTTGTCAAATTGTGATTTCGCAATTTTTAGGTAACCCATGGTTGCTCGTTCGAGTGCACGCAATGTATCTATTTATAAAAAAGTTTATTAAACGAAACGACTGATAAACATTATCAGTCGTTTCGTACCCATAGTCTAAATGGCGCTCGGTGGCGCTGTGCAAGGGTCCGAGGTTTTTAATTTATTATTTATATTTACTTTTTATTCGATAGATTTCAATTTAATAAAAGTTCATTGTCCACACAGACAAAGAAGCGTAAGAAAATTGCATTGGCGTAGGAGTGCGACGGAATAGTGTTCTGGAACAACATAACGCTCTATGTGTTAATAATAATAATAATAATTCATTTATTGCTTGTTGGAATATGGTACATAGTAGGGTGTTGATAAAGTATGCTTCCATATTCTATCGAATTTCGATGTGCAAATTTTCATAGGTAGATTATTAAAGTTATACATAAAACATACTAAAAGAAATATCATCATCATTATGCAAATTACATTTTACAGTCAAATTTATGCTATGAGATTATAAAGTAGATATGTCAAAATTTATAACTTACAGGTAGTCACAACATACAGATTATTAATATACAAGTCGGAATTATTATTACTGTTCAGTTTATAAGACATTTTAATAACAGAATAATTATTTGTCAAGTTATATTAATTAATTACAAAATAGTTTAAAAATATGTCAAAATTTGTCATTTAAGTATTCAGTTACGGAATAGTACAATTTGTTAAATAGAAAATTAAATAATTTGGCTTTAAATTCTTGATGTGCAGGATTTTAATGGTTGTAGGTAATTTATTAAAATTTTATAGCCATACAATTTACATTCTTAGAGTAGAGTGCTAGTCTTTGGGGTGGCACTAATAAGTCATCTACTTTTCTGCCTCTATATCCAGAGTAGTTTTTGTTTCAAATAAATCCTTATGTCTATGCACAAATATTGCCAGTAATGAACTGAGAAAACACGGCGAGTACACGAATGCTCACAATAATGTGTGCTCGCAAATACTATATTTTCGTTTGTATCGATGCGTGTGCGAAGTGGGGTGTGGGCGCGCCCGCTGATTAGTTTCAAGGATTCCTTGTTGTTTACTTAGTTAGTGTTAGTTTTATTTATTTTGAAATAAAATTTATATTTTTAAGGTGTCTATTTGCCAGTATAATCATAAAATAAATAAAAAATTGCAATCTTTTTTTAATTGTTTTGCCTTGAAATTAATCAACGGAACTGGCCACCTCACGTTATCCCGCGTCATCGTCTCTGCATTGATGCAAGGAATGTGTCGGGTTTAGTGTAAATAACCCTCCCTACGTTATCCACCTAAATTCACCGTCATCCCTATAAAAAATATATCTTTAAAAATGATACGCTTAAATGATAGTCACACGTAGTTACCAGCTTACCAGTACATTGTTCCCTTATTTAGGTACATTATCTCATACCCTTTCGTAAGAGGTATACAATTATAGTGATACATTGTTATTAACGCAGTATCTATCATATTAATTTTCACGGCTATTCGTTATTGACAGTGATCAGTTTAGTCACACAACATCACTAAATATTAGTTTAAGGCGCGGTTCATTAGTGCCGCCCAAGGACGCTTGTTTCTACACGTTACATTAAGGTTATGTTTCACTTTGTTCAGTCAAGGGTTAAGTACGTTACAATCGAGGTTAGAATAGATGTACTGATTAAATAGAAAATGTGACTATATTAGACTGCGCCAACAGAAACAGGGCCGGATCTACCTTAGGGCTACTTGGGCTGCAGCCCAGGGCCCCGAGGTAACTAGGGGCCCTCAGACTCCGCTAAAAACAATGGGCGATTCGTTTTCTTTCTCATTCCATGGTTACCTGGAAGTGATTGCTACCACAACAATAAGGTTGCGTTTTGTACAATTAATACTTGTGTAGATTAAAGTAATATGTATGTTTTTTGTGCAATAAAGATTATTTAGCAATTAATATACGAGTGTTATTAGATATTGAAATAGTTTTTTGTCGTGACTATTAGATGATCGCCCCCAGTAGTTTCAGCCCAGGGCCCAAATTCACTATCCGCCCCTGGGCACATCCTATTATCATAATATTGTAACTAATATTATGAACTTGGGGGGCTACCACCATTTCGTACAGATTCACTAATATATGAGTGTAGAGAGCTCTAGGCGTAAAGTATTTGCAAAATGATTCGAAAATCGGCTTGAAAAGTTCAGATGGGAGCTAGGAAATTGAGTCATCATCAGCTCATTAAACGTCCCCACCGAGGGGCACGAGTTTACCCGTATAGGGTGATTAGGCCTTAGTCGTCCACGCGGGCTCAGTGCGGATTGGACGACTTCACACACAACTTTGAATAACATCGCAGGCGTGCGTGAAGGTTTCCTCACGATGTTTTCCTTCAGTAACTAGAGAGAACTATACTGCTGCTTCGACTCGCTCACCAGGGGTACCAAGCGTGAAAGTTATGGTATGATGCTACAAAATTATAATTCAAAACATCTTTATTCAATTTATCCATAAAGAACTTATTCACTGCAGACAATACAGTGAACTAGGCCCTTAGTCCAACAGCGGACTGCCACAGACTGTCAAAGGACAACTAGAGTATAGAAATTATTAGACGATTCGCGTTTACTTTATCAATGAATATTTACTTATTTATTAAAAAACAGGTTGTCTCACAGAAGCTTCATAATAAGCACGTGCATATTCCAATGAATATCATATGATTTCTAGAAAATTTATCGCGTAAACAAGGAAATATGCATACGATTAATTCACTGACACGTTATTAACTCGCCATAAAGCTACGGAACTATAAAAAAACGTTTTGCATAATAATAGTTTGGTAATAAACCACGATGGAGTCGTCCTTCCACCCACGTAATCAACCTTCGAATGATTTAGACCTTATGTTCTCAGTGTTTAAGTATACAATCCAACTTGTTTGTTCGTATTGTACTCTTGAACTGTGATCCCGTACGAGGCTAAAGGTCCTGTTTATCGTTCCGGACTGTACTTATCTTTTGGTGGCAACAAACATGTGCAGTTTCATATTAAATTGCAAGCGGCCATGCGGGTATCTAACTCATTCGTAGTTTCTTTATAATGTAAAATAAGATAATGGGCCATTTACTATCAGGTGGGCTGTCTACGTTAATAATAAATAAATATCCACAGATATTCACACAGCGCCATCTTGCCCCAAGATAAGCGTGAAGCTTGTATTTTTTTGTAAAAACATACATATTATACAGAGAAAACACCCAAACCATTACACACAGACATGTTCATGCACACAAATGTTTGTACTGCCCGGGGATCGAACCCGGAACCCTTGGTGTAGCAGCCGACCTCTCAACCGCTACACCAAATAGGTCGTCACGTACATAGAAGTATATATTATCCGTATCCCACTGCAGGGCACAGGCCTTCAAACAGAGCATGGCAACAAACACAAGGCGAACCCCATTCGCATTGGTGGGGCGGGCAGGACCTCGGAGGAATTCTGATTACTTCGAGGGCGGGACCAACGCAATAGCAACCATTTTTTAAAATAATAGATAACAAACGAGCATGAGGAGCCTGATGGAAAGTGTTCACCTCCCGCCAGTGACAATGGTGACACATGAAGTGCCACCGGTGTCTTGCTCGTCTTTTAGCAAGGAATACTCTCTTTTCTTATAGGTTCCAATATCACATTTGTCAGGAAATACCGCTGCATACCATGCCTTCCCAAAGATAATAAATATTGACTTTTACTATACAGTCTTCCTGAGGGATTAGCACAAGACCCCGGATGACGCAGCGATCTAACCTCAACGCTTGTAGCCTCAGAGACATTGAAAGTTATTCTTTTCACCGTCTGGTTAGGAACTTTAGACTTTAGAACGGAAATGGCTGCAAGAAACGCGATTTATTGTTAAAAAAATTCAAACAAAAATTGGACTTTAAGTTTTAACTAAATACTAACTACTTAAAGGTCTAAAACTTTTAAGTTTTAAATGAAAATTATTATCCATCAATCTACCAAAGTATACGTACTTCCAAATTTCGTTTGAAACAACAGTCTACAATTCTACACTGTTCTTAAAGTCTCACATTGTAACGAGGTCAGTCTGCAATTAGGCGGAGTAAAAAATCATGCTCCTAAGTCAATGTCAGGAAGGCTACAACTGCGGACGTGTTAAATTGACCGAGAAATTAGTTACCTCTTGTTCTGGGCGTTAAGCCGTCGTATGCAGCACGGGCCGATACTGGCTCTATCTTAATGAGATCAAACGCTCGTTATGCTTTGAAAGCAATGATTTATATTCAAGTATCTAGTATAATTTATGATAAGATCTTTAGCCGGAGTCAAGCCACGTATCAGTGTATTTTTTGTTTAAATTTCAAAGAATTCAGCGTGTAGTGATTGACATCAATGACCTATTTAAACACCTGTGGCCTCAATATCAGACATTGTAGTTACTTTGTATGTACCTCGAGTTATGAAAAGAATACTTGTCACCACCCTAAGTGCTGTAAAAGGTGTGAAGTTAACACACATTTAGCTGTGAACTGTAGTGGAGTAGCACCCTACTCGTATCATCAATCCTTACATTGTTTGTCCCACAGGTTTGTCCGTATACCGAACGCGGAAACTGGGACAAATCCTATTCATCAGTGGTATGCCTCTGCTTGTTAAAAGTTACTAAATCTATAGTACTAGATCAGTCATCATTAGTCGTAAAATAATAATAATCATCATCATCTAGAGTTAAATATTAATGGTTGTGACCTATAAACCTATGCTATAATGTGAACCCAAGGTGAGAAAGAAGGGTTATCAACTCGCTCAAAATTCCGAATCTTTTATCTTTAAAAGTTGCGGAGTTTTGATTATATACAAACGGAACAAAGATTATACACGTAATTTTTTACCTGCTGCTATCTATGCTGGAAAAAGAAACATTTCTTCAGTTTAAATCCTTTATCTTTTAAAATGAAGTAGGAGGTCCCTTCCTTTAGTATTTCACATATTTTAATGCTAATTCCTATTATATAACATAGCTTTATTTTTTGCACACGACGATGTAGCGCAATTATAGTAAATATACTTACAAAACTGAATATTTTATTATAATTTAGGACGTTAATGGTTTTGCTTCCAATTTTATACCTACATTTATTAAGCCATTAGCGTTAGTTGGCACTTGTAGGTATACTAAAGAAATAGCAGATTCTTCTTAGTTATTATTTTGAAGGTCATCAGACGGTGCAGTCAAGGTGACTGGAGCGAAACACATGTCTGTGTATTAGATCATAATTGATGCAAGGAAACTACAAGACGGGTATACCAATGAGGTTTTATTCATTTGTAATATACACAACTTGGTTTGAATTTTTAGTAGACGCAGAGTTTTTATATATTTTGATTTACACAAAAATAATACCTTCAGGGTAAAACGATTACGCTTCATACATTTAACTTTGAATTAACCTGTCAAGAGATTAAATTTGCCTCAACCTCCAACTTGCGATGCTTGCAACGTTATCGACTCGCCTTTGCATCTTCATATTTCCAACAATGTAGGCAACAAAACTTAGTATTTCTACTGGGCAGCTATAGTATATGGTCCCATTGGAGCTTTGAATCTATAGTAATTTCAAGGTATCAAAGGCTTCAAATTTATTATCGTTCATAAAAGTATAAGAAAATTTACGCAATTTTTTTTTTTTTGCATTTAGCGGTAAATCATATGAAGATATATAAACATCTCATTAGCTATATGAAAATAAACTAATTAAGTTTGTTACTTATCTTTATGCCTTTTAAATTAAAGAAGGACATGGGTACGTCTTAATATGGATTAAGAAAACCGGACTATCGCACATAGGTCTACAATTTTTATCAACTAAGGAAGATTATAAGTATCAAAAAATAATGGACCTAGTATTGAACCTTGAGGCACCTCCTAAGCGATGGAGTGCTAGAGAAAACAATACTATTTATATTTACCCTTGGAAATCTGGTTGAAAGACTGAAAAAGTTGAACTTATTTGTTAAATATACAAAGTCACACAATTTGATAAGCAAAATTTCGTGTTGATTTTTTTATTTAAATAGATGCAAAAATATTTAAGTTAGCTTGTCTGACTCACAGTTCAAAATGTTATTAAAGCCGATTTGTTTATCAATTTCATTAATTCTACGTTATTGTCTCAAACATTGACGTCCAAAATATCCATTGCGGTTTGTCGATAAATTATACGTCAGCTATAAGTACCCATATATGTACTGTACATGAAGCCTGGATTTGTAAATTATTTAAATAAGTGCTATCTTTTCTTAATTCTTTTAATTTCTCGTGGTAATTGTTTGTATCATTAAAGTTACTCTTTTTCCTACGTGACTTGTGATTAGTTTAGTTGTGTTGTTTATTTCGCTTAATGAGTCATATTAATGATAGGCATTTGATTCAAAATAATGTGCCATTAAAACATATATGACTCATCTAGAAATGATATATAGTTACATTATGATATTTAAACTCGAATTCTTTAAACTCATTCAAATGCGTGCATGCACTTTTAAATCGTCAAATATTATGATAAATTTATTTGTGGAATCAGCACCAATTTTGACCCCAGCATAGCATCCGCTCAGGGGTTCTACGGAATTTTCTTTTAAATTTTTGTTACAATACATATGTCATGCGTCCATAAGCGGTCGTGCGTAGCACTGGTGGATAGTTACAAAACATAATAGATGAAACTATTTTTTACGCGCGTGCTATGTTCGAGCAGATAAAGCTACCTCGCTTAAGCTATTTTTTGTAAATACATACTTATTTTAAATAGAAAACACTCAGACCAATACAAATAAAATAAATAATAAATAAATAAATATCCACTGACATTCACACAGCGCCATCTGGCCCCAAGTCAAGCGTGAAGCCTGTATTATGGGTACTAAATAACGGATAAACATACTTAAATATATACATTTTTGTAAATACATACATATTATACATAGAAAACACCCAGACCATTACAAGCAGACGTGTTCACGCACACAAATGTGTTTACTGCCCGGGGATCGAACCCGGAACAATTGGTGTAATAGCTATTTCACGTCGATGGGTCGTCGTTTTCCTTCACTGTAAGAGCGTCGGATATGGACAACTCCAAGGGTCCAATACGGAACAAAGGCGTCACAAATTCATTGAGAGGCTTCTGGGCCTTATCCGCCGATCTTTCGTTATGTGTCTTGGCAGGTCTCCAGAACCACAAGAAGCCAACGCTGGATCAAAGATTTCTAGAAAAGTTGGCTCACTCAATAGACACAGCCAATAAGGGTGACAGTTAATATAGATAAATGAAAAAATGATGAGTGTAAAGGAGGATAATTGCTGCTAAGTATACTATTGTGAAGGAATTTAGTGACTGATTATGTTTGTTGTTATACGTATATAGGTGATATGTAGATATATTACTGGATTCAGTGTAATGTATGTATCTATGCTTTCATAAGTTTTGTGAGGACATGTTTGGTTAAAATTTTTGAATACGGTAAACTATTTAAAATAAAAACTTAAAGCTTCGATATTACATATTGAAAAGAACTACGTTATCCTGGTAAAATATTGTCTTTTTGACAGTTGACGACCTTTTAGTTAGTGGACGGTGACACGATCTTCATCAATTGATTTTCATTATTGCGGGATTTAGACCACACCTAACCTGACCGACGAATATTGTTGAGCCAAAACCGTTCACTATTCAGCAAAGCCACCAACAGCAGTTACCTATGTCATCAATCATCATGACAAAGGAAATATGTTTCCGTGGTTGGCAGAAACTTTAGACGTCGTAAAATGGCTTAGGAAATCTGACAGGCTACATGGTAAAGACGTAGGGGATAACTGCTCCTATAAATAATAGATTTTCATTTGTCTTTCCGCGCTAGCTTATGAGTGGAGTGTATTAGTAGTTATTATGTTAGTGAGATCTTTTATCTTCATTCTATAATCATTAGTCGTATCTGGGTTGAATAGGAGACAAGTTTCCTTGAATTTAAATAGTCTTTTACTTGATAAACGGTTATATGATCCAAGTATAAGTATTTATTAAGTATTATATAAATTTAAATGTTATCATCTATTTAAATTTACATACTTAACTGCTTAATAGTACTTTTGTAGATTATTATATTTTTACCAATATATAATACGATAAAAATTGAAAATATAATTTGCTTTATATAATTATTTTGATTACAAATGAATCTGTATTTAACACATTTTTTTGAAAAGAGTAACTACTGAGTTTCATGCTGGTTTCTTGGAAAAACCTCCGAACCAGTGGTAGCTTCATTTGACATTCATAAGTGTTCTATTAGGACCTAAACTGAATAAACACTTTTCATTTTCATTTTTCATTTTCAAGGAGCAAGGTCTTTTATTAACTAATCAGTCCACCGACTCTTTGAACTTAAATTATAACAATGTTATACAGGATACTAAAGACTACTTACAGTATTTTTGTGAAACCCATGATACCACTTGTTATATTCATTGTAACAAAATCGTGGGAGATTACAATAGTATTTATTTATAGAAATGTAATTTTAATCGGCACAGGTGTTTTAAATTTTCTGGTTTCTTAAAATATAAGTAACACCTACGTTGTATATTTGAGGAAAACAGTTAATAAATTATACAACGATGGCATATGAGCAATTTTAAACTCAGGACGACCTTGGCCTGCATTTTATAAAATTTCAATACAAAACCAAAATATATTTGTTATTGTATTTAAATGTATAAATGTATCTCTCAATAATGTACCTAATGCTACCTTAAGTGTACAACGAAACGAAATAGACAAATAAAAATATGTATATCCACTGGCATTTTACACAGCGCCATCTAGTCCCAAACTAAGGATTTACCCTGTAATATTGGTACCAAACAACGGATAAACATACTTATACATAGTACATTTTTGTAAATATATACATAAACACCCAACCAATCCAAACAGGCATGTTGTGCACAATTGTTTGTGCTGCTTGGGATCGAACCTGAAATCATTGGGGTAAGGGTCGACTTCTCAATCAATTACACCACATGGATCGCCAGATATTTTATGTTAAAATACACAAATGATGCAATCGGATGCAATGCTAAGTCAATTGTGTAATTTAATCTCAAGAACAAGCATTTTATTAGCTACAGCATATCTGTGACTTTTTGTCTGATACAGTAGCCAGTAATATAATAAAATCCTATTTATAACTAAAGGACATAGATAACCGTACTCAATATCGCTATAAAAAACAAACAACGGTCGCTCTCTGGCTTATATTTCTATAATATAATCATGTTAACCAATATAGCTAATAGGTAGGTACACTAATATCTGTTAAAATGATTGCTATCTAGATTCTGCTCACCAGAGAAGTGCTCTGCTCTATTATGTGGTTTTCGATGCGAATAATTTCAACCAATTGCTATGGTGGAATATAATTTTTAGTGGCCATCTGGTATATGAGATTTTTCAAATAAATTTTAGTTTATGTTTTGCAGGAAAGACAAATAATAGATTGTCAGTCAAATGTTCAGGATCACTGTTAAAATATGTTTAATTATAAACGAAAAAAATCTACTTCATAATAGGTATCTAAAAACACAATTTGAAGTTATTAATGCGACTATCTATTCAACCTATCGCAGTCCACTGCTGGACATAGGTCTTCCCCATTTTGCGCCCGATATCCCGGTCCTCCGTTTTTCTCATCCAGCCTCAACCAGCGACCGCCCGCTCGTTGGTCCATCGGGCCGTAGGGCATCCTACAACTAACTACAAAATTAAAATAAATTCTATGATCGACGAATCCTAGGCAGCTATGCCTAGGATTACTTTTAAAACTAGGAATATCAGTGCTCGTTTGTCAAACAACCACCTCGTACAACAAACAGCCTAGATTCCAAGTCAAGCCTTAATATTTCAAGCAAAATGCAGATTGTGAACAATAAGCAAATTCTTAGTCAACAGCTCTTATAAGTATGGTTACAATGAGGATATTATTACTCAACTGTCCGGTCCTTAGTTAGTGGCTGCAGCTGCATACAACGCTGCAATTATTGCAGCCTAATAGGCGAAGCCAGCTGTTAGAGTTAGAGGAAACTGAGAATGTTATTGTTTCGGATTAGATATACGAGTATGACTTACATAGATAACATAGATCATCATCATCATCAGCTCATTAAACGTCCCCACCGAGGGCACGAGCCTACCCGTATAGGGTGATTAGGCCTTAGTCGTCCACGCGGGCCCAGTGCGGATTGGACGTCTTCACACACAACCTTCGAATCTCTTCGCAGGCGTGCATGAAGGTTTCCTCACGATGTTTTCCTTCACCGTAAGGGCGTCGGATAACGTACATATATTTTTCGAAAATTCGAAAATACATTGGTACGTGTCGGGATTTGAACCTCAGCCCTCCCGAGGAAGGCGACAGTCCACCATTGAGCCACCGACGCTTATAACATAGATATTAGATATTAACATAGATATTCAACTTTCAAAACATCGTTTTCGATAAATAACCGCAACTCTCTTTAATTTCCGAACATAGTGCTAGAAGTAAGATGGCCGGTAAGGATTTACTCGTACTTATTTGTTGAACATTACTTATTGTTTGTATCTGCCACTTTGGATATGCATTAAAATTATAACAGTCTATTTTAAAAATTTTGTCATTAAAGTACATTCAAAAAGTATTGATTTATTTCACAAACTTTACGTAAATGTAATGTAATGTTAGATTTCCATTAAGTTTCCTTTGAGGACTGACTTAGTAAGAACCTTAGGGTATATATAACTATTGATACTCTAAGGTAAAAACAAATCGCATTAGGTTTTTTGTTCTCAAATGAAATCTTTATTCTATCAATTAATAAAAACTCTAGTATTTCATTACGAAGCTGATGTTTATCATACTTTACTTACTATATTCAATTCAATCCTTTACGAATTACATAAGTAATGATTGAGATTTAGTCAGATACAGAAAAAATTAGTTTAAGTGGCTTGTTTTTGTTATGTTCGAAAGTCCGTCGCGTTACTTAAGTCGCAGGAAGGTGACCCTTTATACCCAAAGGAATTTAGACTGATTGTCTGATTGCAATATACCAAACTCGACCTAATACCATGCATTACGAGTTGTTCCCTGTTTTTTTATGATCTGACACCTTGATGCATTCCTTAACATTTGTGACGTCTGGAATTCTCTTTTTGGCCCATATATCACTTGGAGTTCGAAATGAGATTACTTTTAAGTTGTTTTGTACACAACACTGATAATGGATGTTGGATGGGATAATATATTTCAAAGTAAAAAATGAAGGAGCCACGGCTGTGACGTAAGTTATGCACCGAAGAAAATTGTTTAAATAACTTTCAAACTTTTTACTTTAAAGATTTGGGGAGGATAGAGAATATTAATAGAATAATGATTTTTTTGAAGCTTCTATTTACTTTTTTTTGTTCCAGAGTGTTCAGGACAGTCAGGGAGCTCACCTGAAGGTAAGTGATACGCCCAAGCATGACGGAGTGGCATTGAAGAAAAAAAAAACAACTAATTTTTGAGTTTAAGTCTTCACAGTTTTGTTTTGGATAAGAGCTGACATCACTTACCATCAGGTTACGGATCCATCTTTTAAGGACATAAAAAGAGTCTTTCATATCTACCAATTAATTCCTAGTTGTACGGAGATCAAAGCCACAAGTTTTACTCGTACCTATAGTTTGTTAATAAAGTGAACACACACGAGTCACGACTCGTGGTATAAGGCCACTCCAGGAAGGCTGTGTCAAGGCGAACTCAACACGATTTTTGTTTATATTATCGTACGTATAAACTCATGATAAATTGATGTTTTGATAAAACGGGCATATTGAGACCATTTGGTGTTGCGGTTGAGAGGTCGGCTGCAACACCAAGGTTCGGGTTCGATCCCGGGCAGTAAAACTTTGTGTGCATGAACATGCTCTGTTTGTAATGTCTGGGTGTTTTCTATGTATAATATGTATGTATTTACAAAAAAAATGTATATAAGTGTATTTATCCGTTGTTTAGTACCATAATACAGGCTTCACTTAACTTGGGTCTAGATGGCGCTGTGTGATGTCAGTGATTTTTTATTTATTTATTATTTATTTATTGTCGGGTTTGCAAGTACAACCGGTGGTTTAATTTTAGATTTATATTGTGGTCATCATGTTGCCCATTAAATGTCCCCATCGAGGGGTACGAGCCTACCGTAAAGGTTGTATAGGCCTTAGTCGTCCACGCGGGTCCAGTGCGGATCGGCTGATTTCACGCAAAATCTTTGAATCCCATAGCGGCGTGCGTCGTTTCCTCACGATGTTTTCCTTCACCGTAACAGCGTCGGATAAGGTACATATAATTTCGAAATTCGAAAACATATTGGTACTTGGCGAATTAGAAATTTTGATGCTTTGATCATTTACTGTTTATTTTAACTTGTTAAAATGGTAAGGAATACCTTAAGCTTCGAGCTTGTGTGGAAATGTTACATGAAGGAGAAGCGGACAATTCATTATATATAATCAGTTCCTATGTTATGTTTTATGTATTTATGTGATCGATATCTTATATTTTGTACTTAATTCTTTTTGTACGATATTAATTGACGTCGACAAGTGGTTATTGTTAAGCCTTACTTGAATTAACTTATTTTGACTTAAGTGCATATTTTGTATTGGTAAGTAAAAATAACATATGTCCTAACTTAGATAATTTGAAATACGTATTATACAGCTATTTTCAGTATCCACATTATTTATACACACCAACAATGTTAACACCTATTAAGATAACAATTTCTCGAACAACTTGTCTAATATTTTTTATATTTTCTTCAAACGTATTAACCGATACCTTTCCGAGTGCACATAAATCAACTGCTGGCACACACGAAGTATTGTTATGCAAACTTACAAAAAATACATACAATGTCTCAATAATAACCGCAAGCGAGCCAAGTGTCCTACGCGGTTAGGGTTGCCACCTATTGAAAGGTAAAATATAATTGTTCAAAATTTTGACGATAAAACAACTCAAATTATTGGGAGTTTCGATGCATATTGTGTATTTACAAAAAATATATAGGTACTTTATACGTTGTTCAGTTCGTCTAACACATCTCTGATTAATATTGGGATTTGATGGGCGCTGTTTAAATGTCTTTAAATATTGACATTTAGATATAATAGTACGGTGACAACCCTATACGCTGTACGCATCGGATACAAAAATACAAAAGGCAATCAAAACGTGAATCACATCTACCTGCCCAAGTTACGCGTAACGACACGGCTTGAGTGTTATTCTTTGGGTACGCCCACACAACTTGGGCTCGAACATTTTGCACACAAAAAATAAGCAATGCCAGTCAAATTAAAGTCGACAATTTGCTAAACATCTATGCGGTGTATGTTAACTTATGGACGATCAGCATTCCATAAGTCATAGAAGTATTTTTTATACGAATACTTAGTATTTAATTTAAGCTGACTTCAATGCATGTATTTAGATATGTGAAATACAAATGTTTCTTATTCGTGTATTATTCTTTTATTTATTTATTTCATCTCGAAACCATGAATTCTTTCGAAGGCCACTTTTTTAAGGATGGCATTCGTTGATAATTTGACCCGCGTAATAGTTTACAGCTTACAGCCACGATTTACCTACAAACTAATATAAACTTTACAAACTACAAACAAAAAATTGTAGCAAGCTCATCTTCCGCAGCCGTGTAAGGTATGTGTCCTGATGTAGGACATTATTTCAAATATCAGCAACAAAATACTTAGAAACTAACTACGAGTAGGTATCATCGTCGTCATCAGCTCATTAAACGTCCCCACCGAGGGGCACGGCCTACCCATATAGGGTGATTAGGCTTAGTCGTCCACGCGGGCCCAGGTGCGGATTGGACACTTCACGCACAACCTTGAATTCTTCGCAGGCGTGCATGAAGGTTCTCACGATGTTTTCCTTCACCGTAAGAGCGTCGGATAACGTACATATATTTTGAAATTCGAAAACACATTGGTACGTGGCGGGGATTTGAATCGGCCCCCCGTAGGAAGGCGACAGTCCACACCATTGAGCCACGACCTCAATGACGAGTAGTGTATACCAAGTATGTATAGTTCATAACAGTAAATGTTCCATTAGCCGAGGACCTATCACACAGACTGCTTCTGAAATATTTCCCTCCTCCCCGTTTTAGCAGTCTTTCAGTTTTCCAACCCTCCAAGGAAGATCGCCGTCCGATCTTCTCTGTACGTATAAAATAACAGTTCGAATCAGTGATAGCTTCATTTGACATTTTTAATTTTAACTTTATTCAATTTATGACCTAAATTGAATAAAGACTTCTTGTTTTGATAAAATGTTTTTTAATAATTTATATTAAATGTAGTTCTTTGATAAATAACAAACTTTATTGATCATCTCAGATATACTTACACATAATTGTACCCACCCAGAATTAAAGAACTAGACTTTAAGGTCGCACGTTTGTAGTGCCATGCGTGAATTGGGTAATTTCTCAGGTTTATTGTGAAGTGCCCATCGCAGTACATAGTAGGGCGAAGGCGCCGGGACGCCGGGACTGGCGACGGCGCGCCGTTGAGGCGCCTCCGCCCTCCGTAAGCGACCTACTACGGGAACTCATGACCAGCTGACATAATATTCACCATCAGCCTATAACGGCCCACTGCAGGGCATGGGCCTCCCCACACAGCATAGCTATGGGCTTTGCTTGATGCAAACCTTGAAGGTGATGTTTATATGTTTAGTCTTACAGCCGTAGTTTTGTTATCGAGGTGGCCTGATTACCCGTAATACAGGTCAAACACCTACACGGGCACCAGTCCTCCACCAGTCCTCCACCAGACCAGTAGACTTACCAGTAAAACAAAACCCCCAAAACTCCTACTTCTACATACGAATCTACTCGTACATAGATTTAGGTTATTGAAAGACAAAAATCACAAAATATCCAATATTTATCTTGACGTAATAAATTAATTACCAATGTCTTGGAAATTGGAAGGCAACAGTGAAAACAAAAAAAAAGTGAACAGCAATGAAACACCTCTCTCTTTTTTCAACCTATCTAAGTTCACTACTGGAAATAGGTCTCCCCCATTCTGCGCCAGATATCCCGGCCCTCCGCTTTCCTCATCCAGCCTCCACCAGCGACCTTTCGTCGGTCCATGTCAGAAGATATTTATTATAGGAACGAGAAGTGGGTTAAAAGTGATATCTGTTCGGGTTACGATGATAATGGCCACTACCCCGTTATGGAAGTTAAACATTATACGGCACATGGCCGCCGGATAAACGGATCTGATTACATATACATTTATGTTTTTAAACGGCACATCAAGGTTTCAATTGATTTTGTGACACGTGTGTCTTTATCATTATGTGCATATTGATAATACTTGTCAACATTCAACAAGCAAAGAGATACGGTATCTTCATACCATCGTTAGGATAGGTAAAAAAATATTCCGTTTTATCGAATAAATACATCCTTCATGCATGATCAAATGATTTTTTCTATTTAACCACAGTACTGTTTGAGTGGTCGGTACTATTTGTTTTGAGAGGAGATCGCGTCTTGGCAAGCTTAGGACGCCTTGCGGCCTGATGGACCGACGACTTGCGAAAGGTCGCTGGTGGAGGCTGGATGAGAAAAGCGTAGGACCGTGACATCTGGCGCAAAATGGGGTAGACATATGTAGTAGTAGACTGCAATAGGTTGAAGAGGAGAGAGACTGTTTGATTCCAATGAACTGTTTTTAGTATTTTATTTTCATAAAGTATTTCTAAGTATTCAAAGTACTTGCCAAAAGTTTGCAGTTTTTTTGTCTTTTTGCAATATAAATTACCAAAAGAGCTACAACAATCATTACAGTTCACTAGGTTAAACTAGTATATATTATTTAATCTGTGGTTAAACCTATTAAAGGTTAATTAAACCGTAAACTATTCTACAAACACAATTAAAAAGTTAGTATATGTATCAGTTTTCATCCCTATTACTTTACTACACGGCTGATGTAAAATAAATCCCCACACCTAGGCCCTCTATGTGTTTTTCTTTTTAGTCTGAAAATAGCTTGAATAAGCTGAAAAATGGCTTGAAAGCTGCGCCGGCGCCGATCGCTGACTCACGCGTGCGGCGCCGCAAGATTTATGGTGAAATGTAAAGCATAGAAAATAATTTAACCGTAAGAACTTTTGCCTCAGGTCTTATTGGTGAGTAATGGAAGCCCTTCTATTAATACATCCATTTGTAAAGCTAATTTAGGATAAAGTCACACACAATGATACTTCCAAGCAGATAAGAACCTATTGTTAGCGATAACATGGCTTCCCTGAAAACTAATGGTTATTTCATTTATCCAATATAAAATAATAATTTTAAAAACTTAACTGACGTCATAACTAAAAAGCATATAAAAAGGACTGGTAACCTATCCTCTGACTATTTGAAATGTTTACTGGCAGCTATAACACTAGTCACAAAATATATAAGATATCTTATTACGCCCATTTGAATTATATAAATAAAACAGAAGACGAAGTGTCTTAAAAGAACGTATATTTTTTAATATGTTTTTGTTGTCGAATTTGAATTATAAAAGCTACGTGCTTAAATTTGGGCTTAATGATGCTCTATGTACTTCAATATTTATCATTAATTATTTATGCAACTGATATGATGAAGGTTTTAAAAACGTTTCATTTAAAATTACACTACATAGGTTATTCACGTAGTGTAAAATAAGCAATGACGGCACGAGTCGCCAGGACGCTTGGAAATTAGAGAGTACGCATCACGTCATTGATTTAAATGGGAATATAAGAAAACAACAAGTGTCACTAACAGTGTATTAGGAAAGTATTAGACATGCCACATATATTGAAATCTTAATGGAAAACGAGCATACGGCTTATCTGGTGGTAAGTAACACCACCGCCGATTAAAATTTGCGGTGGTGTTACTAGGCACACCATGCGTTGCAGTTTCATTACAATCCGCTGATTTTAGGAACGCTAGATTATACTCCGCAAGCGATACCAATGGGTAACTGCGTTCACCTTTTAGTTATCACTGCAGCAGAAAAATCGTTCAGCAGAGTGGCTGGCAACGCTGTCTTCTCTAGAGAACACTGCTTCTTTCTTCTTGTATTACTGTTGCAAATACCTTTGTGTGTATTGTGTTCTACAAATCTAACGTTTACATTTAGCACATTCAACCCTCCTCATTGGATTAAAATAGATAAACAAAATCCTAACTTTCATTGTTACTGCTATTACTGCTGCCTGCCTCTCAAGCCTAAATATTACGGCAAAACTCTTCACTATATAGGCAACAATCATCAATAAGTTTTTAACATACTAACATAGAGAACAAAGTTTTCACACACTCGTTTGGGACGACATTCCTCACAAACAATAGATTTTCTTTTGTTTTCCTGCGTTAGCTTTCGATCGGATATTTATTTAATCTGCCATATTAATTAAAATATTAGCATGTCCGCTCTAGTGCATCGCATAAGTCTGCAATACGGTCCTCGTATGCTAACCAAAATAGACTAAGGAGCACCGGGAGCAAAACGAAACCCCCTTTATTGTCGCCAGATGTGGCGCCGGACACTGGGACTCGCTTACATTTACGAGTACATATAGATAGTTGTACGTAGTACGTATAAGTACCCGTAATTAAATATACTCTGTTTACTTACTTTGTTCTTGGTAGAGCTGAAACTGGTCACTTAATCTTATTTTTTGGCCACAGCAGTTATCTGAAGCTGAAGGATGTGACAGGCTGTGAAACACGGATACGGTGATTTAAGTATTTTTTTATGTCACAATCTTACTTGTGATAATATACAGGTAATACATTGGCATTCTACTAAGAGATCTCTGATGTAGTGTATACTACAGTAGGTATTGACGTAAATTGTATTAGGCCCGTGTGGTGGGTTACCTGACACCTCGTAGTCATGCTGTAGTGGAAAGGCCTCTGCCCTGCTGATGATGATAAGACCAAAAGTGACATCCTTATGCCACCTTTTGTTTTTTGACAAACTTGGGACAAGTTTCTAAAAAATCAACAGGCACTTATTTAATTATAAAACTCCCGATGAAAACAGAAATTACATTGAAATCGGAAGTAAAAAACACCAAAGTCATAAGCTTATTAGAAAAAAAACGTAATCACACAAACATCCGCCACGCTGGCCACTCATGGGAAATAAATGCGAAAAATCCTCAGTTCTAGAAGCTCTCATTAATTGCATCACGTTTATTTATTTACAAAATATCTCACGAGTTTCCCGAAACACTGGCAATTGTCCCAACGACTACTTGAATATAATAAATCCACTGTCAAGAAGTTTGCTTCGACAATTTCAACTCTCCAAGTAGTGAAATAAGTGTGATATAGAGTGCACTTGGCGATTACAACGAGATTGTCAAATAGTAACTTACGCAACGACTTCTTGGAAACGAATAAAGTGTGATCGCTTCATTCATCACTCGTTGGCTCCATTCAACAGAATTCATGGACGATGAAAAATTGGTCAACAGTTAAATGGCAACTAACGAAAGACAAGTTTAGTATCAATGTCGTATAAAAAAATAGTTATGTATATATAAGCAACAGCAGATCGAAGAGTATCTTTACAACGAGTATTTACACAAAAATAATACTTTGATGTAGTACCCCTTACTAAAATATTTATTTGAATAAGTATGGATGGGAGAGCCATACTTCGGAGTGCCATGATCGAAGTTCAGCACGAAGTGGCCGCTCACAGAAAACTGGCGCGTGACAACAACGAGTACTTTGCATTTCGACAAGTGGCTGGGCTGAGCACCACTTTGCGCGGTCCTGACATACTTCCCTAGCTTCATTCACATCCGTCAATATTTTCATTCAAATTTTTTTTATTCATCCTACTTGGGACCCAGCCTTCTTGAGGTCTTGACTAATTTGGTCAAGGTAAACATTTGATTTTGAAACAGCGTCGGTAGCTCAGTGGTGTGGACTGTCGCCTTCCTGCCGGGAGGGCTGAGGTTCAAATCCCAACACGTACCAATGTATTTTCGAATTTTCGAAAATATATGTACGTTATCCGACGCTCTTACGGTGAAGGAAAACATCGTGAGGAAACCTTCATGCACGCCTGCGAAGAGATTCGAAGGTTGGTGTGTGAAGTCGTCTAATCCACACTGGGCCCGCGTGGATGACTAAGGCCTAATCACCCTATACGGGTAGGCTCTTGCCCCTCGGTGGGGATGTTTAATGAGCTGATGATGATGAAACTTTTGATTTATTTGCCAATTTCTCAATTTTTGGTTCAGAGGGAGGAAAATTGCTTCAACATGTAGGGTAACCTTTCAAACCTCGGGGAAGAAATCACAATTGTTTACCTTATGTTATCAGATCGAATCAAGGCTGCGAGGTGACGAGTTAAATAATATATTTTTTTATTGACAATTACTTATAGTAAAACAGAAACAAACAAACACGAGTCCACACTTCTAGGAAACACCGCTGTAAAATTTTCAAGGTTTCTTTAGCTTTTTGACAACGTGCCAGATGATTACGGCAAATCTGCTACCACGAAAACAGTCGATATGAGCAATCGTTTCACGACTAAAGCGTGAATTTGAGAGAGGAACTTCCCGTCAAAACTTCCCTTCAAAGCAACGACTACACAGCCTGGTCGATGCTTCAAAGCCATAGTTACATAAAAAACAGAAGAGATTTTTTTGGCAGCAGCTCTTCTCTCAACAACCTAATTAAGTAATAATACGTCTATTGATGCTGAAGTTGACGTTACCAACCCTTAATTTCAATGATCCTTGGTGTAAAAACCCATAACCCGCGTCATTGTTTGAAAATAAAAAAAAAAATCTACAAAAAAATAATAATTTCTAAATAAATATCAAACAATGATCTTGTATGTACAGGTTCTACATATTGGATTCTTTTATTGATATGTATTTTGTATTTATAGATAAAAATATAAAACAATATTACGTAGCAATAGAAGAAGCTCCTTGCTTGCCAGTGGACAATTGGACATTATATTAATTCTTAATTGTGTGTGAAATTAAATATTCATACCAGGCCCAGACCGTTGTTTTCGCGTTGCCCCATGCCTTGCAGTTCCACGGAAGTGTGGGGTCGGTTCCTGCGCCGGTGTCACAGCTGGCCGCTTTCCAATATCCAAAGCCAATTCGTATGCCTCATTTTCAATCTAACTCCGTGCTGTTGCTACACGAAAATCATGAAAAAATCAACAAGCAACAGTTCGTTGACTCAGCCGATGTGTGTTAGCACGGTGTAGAGCTGCCTCAATTTAAAAATACTCCGAGGAGCTAATGTACAGATGTTGGTATACATTGTAAAGAACAGTCGATCTGATTGTTATCATTTCCCGAATGTATTTTTTTTCGTGAGCTATGTTATTTTTATTTTATTTTTCAACTTTCTTCTTAAGTACAAGTTTTAATGTAAGTTTTTAGGTATATACTTTTAGATAACACGTATGTATGTTATTGTCAATTTGTGCCAAACTTTCTTCATAATTTATATTGGTACATGTTGACAACGCATTCTGCTTTATCTAAAATATTTTTCACATAGGACTTGCGTGTGCATATGTACCACTCCCCCATGTTGCAAACCCCTCATTTCGTAATAAGAATCGATTTTTCTTGGGAATACCCCAAAATAGGGGTCGGGGAATCTTACCCTCCTTTATTAGTTCCCGTGACCTTGGAGAGCCACGCTTTCACTGCGGGGTGTCAATCGGCAGTTACAAAAGCCAATGTCATGCTACCGTATCAAGATTTATGACTTTAAGTGACCCATTGACGTGTTGACTTGGTCATTTCCTTACGGCTTTGACGGCCATTTTGGTGTTATAGTAAGATGTTAGTAAAAGGTGTAATAATGGTTACTCTGTTTTTGATCTTGGTGTTTTTCGAGAGTAACAATACCTTTTTAATAAGAAGGTATATTTACAAAGCAGTATGTTTATCCATTTCATAGTTCCGGTGTTTCAAGTTAGTCGTTTAGCTTGGGGCTTCGGCCATCCTCAACTTTCCATAATTCATCTGTTCTTCTTGTGCGTAGGTCTTACGCTGCTTGCTGGTAGGTGGCCTCCATTCGAAAACCTCTAAAAGTGTTAAATGTATTCCTAAAGTGTCGATTGACCACGTATCTAATGGCAACTACTTTTCTGAAACGTTTGATATTATTGAACATTAAAGAGTCATTATCAAGATTATTTTTTTTATCTTTACTCAAAAAACTTTTGCCTCAGAGAGGCATGTCAGTCCTATCGAGGTTATTATCGGTAATTATCGATGGTGTACCATGTCACATAGAATCTTAGCCGAACCACTGGTGGGTGCGGCTAAGATGTCTTGAAAGTATCCTAAATTAAAAACAATTAAATCTAATTGGCTTCTTAATTGTTGACTTTGACTTTCGTGCTGACTCTTCTCGGATATCCTACCTTTTCCGAACTGGTGATAGAGACATTCTAATACATAAAAAAGTATTGGCGATTCAAAAGTGTCTGTTAAAAAAAAAATTGTATACTAGTAGGTACATCTGCCAACGCTTAACTCTTACGTGATCTGTCACTTACTAAAGTTGTTCTTATTGCTTAGACTAAGAGATCATTGTTAACTGGAATTATCAAATAAAAACTTATTTAATTATTATTAAAAATTGAGTTTGAGTTACTCGTAGTAGGTAGGTACGTTCAATGAGCCATGGGTGCCTAAGCAGTATTTGCTCATCAAGCCTACACAAGTACCAAGTCACGTTTTTATCACGCACGTGATAAAAATATACGTAACTGCAGAGAATAATAAAACGCATCTATTAAAAGCTTGAAGGTGACCAACACTATAAATAATAATATTATGTTTATAGCCGATATTGCAGTAACATAGCAGGCGTGATAGGACTGATAGGTAATATTATGAGATAAGTAGGAAAATATTTATTTATGCGATTGAAAAAATATGTACTCATTTTTCCAATACTATAAATTCACAACACTATTCTTTTATTTAGGTTATATGAGCTTGAAACCGTAAAATAAAGCTATTCGTATTTTATGAAAAATATCCGCCTTATAATAACATCCACCACAGGGCAGAGACTTTCTCGCAATGCGAAGTGATACAGTTTTAAATCCTCTATATTTTAGTCTAATCAACGTAACCGGGCTTTTAGTTTTAGAAATATTAAAACACAAAAAACCGGTTAGCGACATTCATATTTCTTCTTTCTTTCTTTGTTTCACATTTCTAAGCTAAAATGCGATAAAATAAGTGATTTTATCAATGGTATTTATAGATTTTATGTGATTAAACGACATTAATTTAAATTTTGTCTGACGCACGCTTTTTACTTAGTTTTATTTATATTATCTGTGGTTTTAGCTAAAGGAAAGCATGACATCCCTCTGCGCAGGTCCAGTGCGTGTTGGCGGGTCGCCAGCCTTGTCCGATTTGCGGCAGCACTATGAGCAAGTGAGGCTCAACTTGAAATATAAAATTAAGACTTGTGATTATATATTTTAAAACTAAGAATATTAAAAAGTTACTGTATTGCACGCCATGTCTCCAAAACCATGCGTGTAATAACCAAATTAACCGTGATTTAAAGTCTCTCACACTTGAAATAATGCGAATTTTGATTTGTTTGCGGTGCGACGGCCGAGTGATCTGCCGACCTTTCTGACAGAGCATTAGCCTCTTAGACTTGCTGTTTTGGTTATGTATTTTTTTTAATTTTGTTTACAAAAAAATTTTTCAACACTGTGTTTTATTAGCAGTAAAACAAATCTACAAATCTCTGAAATGTTTCGGCAGCCTATTTTTCTGTGTATTTAATTGCGTGGTATGAAAACGTTAGTAAAAGAAATAATTTGAAATTAAAAACTGACAATTCTGGTATTGAAAAATAGAGTCGAACAAATTATAATCGTCTGCCAGTGTAAATAAAAGAAAAAATCTCAAATCACTATAATGAGAATCAATCGACATCCCGCATGCGTTGTTACTATGAATACATCCAATAACTTACTATTGAGGTTGCTTGTTCCAGATTATTATTACACGACCTTTTTGGTGTAATAGTTGAGACGTCAGCTACAACACCAAGGATTCGCTCTCCAGGAAGTACAAGCATTTGATTGTAGGTAAACGAGCAGTTGTTTCACCTGATGGTACGTGAGATCGCCACCTATGCACTAGTAACTACGAAGGAGCGGTGGTACCACACAATAAATAATATTAATAATTCTGTGGGTGGTATCTACCTAGACAACTCAGTACAGAGTCTACCACCTAGTCAATATACGAAAAAAGAAAATGCCAACCACGTCGCACCCTAAGCAATTTACGTACGCGTTACAAACCTACCCTTGGCAGTTACGTACCCCACTATAGTGACCCTAATGATTTGTGAAGGGTAAATATGTAATCTTCGGCGTATCTACGTTCGACGATATAATGACCACATGTTGAATAGATAATTATAATTATCTATTATAAATAATTATCTACTCAACATGACATGTGGTCATTATATCTTATTACTAGCTTTTGCCCGCGGCTTCGCTCGCATTAAATTCGGGATAACACGGTACTTTCATTTATCACTATACATAGGATTTCCCCTCCCTCCAACTTTAAAGGTTTCGGGGTCAATTTCAGATTTTTTTATTAGCAAAAAATATGTTATAGTGAGCTAACCTTAAAAGATAGACATATGCTGTCGCGGACTTTTTTGTAGACCTTTAAAAGGAGAACAATACTCTCATACATGACTTTTGTGTAACTTTAACCGTTTACGCAGTGTACGCAGCGGAAGCTCTAAGTATGAAAAAATACCCCCGATTTTGAAACATTCTTCATTGCTGCTCCGCTTCTATTACTCGTAGCGTGATGATATATAGCCTATAGCCTTCCTCGATAAATAAGCTATCTATCACTGAAAGAATTATTCAAATCGAACCAGTAGTTCCTGAGATTAGCGCGTTCAAACAAACAAACAAACTCTTCAGCTTTATATATTAGTATAGATATTTATAATTATAAAAGTTATTAAAAATCTAGGTTATGAAACTTAAAGAAAGAAATATAAAGGTAGAACTCAAATTACGGCGTTAGTTAAGTTAATCACTTCAAAAGGCAGAAGCTAGTTTTAATAAAATTTGGTATAGAGTCAGTCTCATGTTAGTCTTGGCTGCTAGTGGGTTTCGGTCGGTCTAATTTGGAATGGTGGTTAGGACCGAAGCAGATCTGTTTTGTAAGTATTTACCAATTTGCAATCGTAAGTATTTAAATAATGCATCTAAAAACATATATGTCTTTTATGGATATCAATTGCTGACTATTATTTCACCGACTTCATTCTATTTAATTGAATAATGAATAGGTAAGCATGTATTTTCAATAGAACCAATATACTGTTATTAGGTTATTACACAATACACCTTGTAAAAATCAATAATTTGCAACGGGCCAAAATGGTTGAAATTACATTCGTATATCAGTATGTTACTTAGTTTGACTGGTTTTAAAGCAAGATTTTAGGCCAGACTAGTGCACATACATACATGACAATCAAGGATGCTTCGCTTTTCCATAGGTTAAATATGGTAACAGTTTATTTGTAGTGATTTAATAGCCAATTAAAATAGAAAATAAATAAATATCCACTGACATTTACACAGCGCCATCTTGCGCCGAACTAAGCATTACCCTCTGAGTTTGCGTAGAAATGTTTTGAGAGAAATTTCATCCTCACCACCTGGATGATTGGAGGTCTTCCATAGTTCGATTGTGTCGTCATTTTACCACGTACGACAAAACTGTGGAATGAACTTCCTCTGGAAACATTTCCGGAGCGATACGACCTGGCGACCTTCAAAAAAGAGCGTACACACTTTTAAAGGGCCGGCAACGCATTTCTGAGACCTGAGGTCTTGCAAATGTCCATGGGCGGCGGTGTCACTTACCATCAGGTGAACCGTATGCTCGTTTGCCTTCTGTTCAATAAAAAAAACTTTATAAACATACTTCTCAGGCCAGGTTTCGAAAAGGCTACAGCACCGAAGACCACATCCATACTGTACCTACGGCAGCTTAAACAAAAGACCGAAGAATAAAACCAGCCGCTGTTTTGGCATTTGTGGACCACGAAAAAGCCTTCGACTCCATCGAAACCTGGGCTGTTCTGAAGGCTTTGCAGCGATGCTGTATCCACTGGCGATATTCGAGGTGATGAAGTATATCTCCAACGCAGCGACGATGACTGTTCAGATCCAAGACCAGCGGACAAGACCCATCCAATTGTGCCGTGCGTGGTGTGAGAAAGGGAGATGTTATATCTGCGAAACTTCACAAATGCATTGAAGGATGTCTTCAAGACGCTGGCATGGTCTGAACGAGCCGTCAACGTCAATGAAGAGTAGGTATATTTCTCATCTTCGTTTTGCTGACGATATCGTCATCGTGGCAGAGTCATCGGATTGGTTCACAAATTTAAAGTTACTCAACGGGCAATGGAGCGAGCTATGCTAGGAGTCTCTCTTAAAGATAAAATCTATAATGATGTTATCCGCAAGAGCACTTAAGTTGCCGAAACGTCGCTGGTAGAAGCTGGATGGCGCAAAATGGGGGAGACATATGTCCAACAGTGGACTGCGATAGGTTGAAGACAGAAACAGGCATATAATTATTATATATAGAAACACCCCGACTAATACAAACAGACATGTTCTGAATGGTGTAACAATCAACGTCTTAACCATTACACCAAATGGATTGTCTAAATCTAGGGAATATCCATATTATCGCAACATTTCGGTGCAAGTAATTAAATAAACTACCTTATTTATGATTGCCTACATAAATTGAAGGAACGATGCAATTCATAGTATGATTACCAAACAACATACATTTTGTATTAAAAAGATATGAACTAGCTTCTTGTGTCAATTTGATACATGCATAATATAAGTACAGACTTGTTATTTGTACCAATAAACGTGTCCATGCTAATCTCATTGTAAATTCAATGTCGATGCTTTAGATTCTAGATTCTACCAAGGATGGTAGCGCCATCTTGGATATCTTTACGAAATCGAAAAATACTTTTCGTGATGCCTGCCATCTAGTGAGACTTTTTGTTGGTGTTACAAATGACAATGCCAAAACTGTTAAATATTTTAAACCAGTGCCATAAAAAAATTTGGAAATTTATTTTTTTAAGTGATTAAGAACGCAAGGCTTAGCATTGAAGATGATATATTGTATTATTATTTCTAAGGCATGAATAAGTCTACACATTGTTGTTCAAACGTAAGCAATGAAATAACTTCCGTTTGACCATAGACTCGACGGTGGTTGGCTATGGAATAGCATTTTGACGTTTACCGGTCACATCCGGCGCACTGACTTGAAACGGGTCCTTTTTCAAGCGTACGCCATTGCTGGCGTATGGTAGTTTCTTTTATTGAAAGAAAAATCAAAAACCATCCAAAATGGTAAGTATCTAAACTCATTTCAGTGTTCAGAAAAGTGATGCGTTGTAACTGTGCTTGAGTTTCGTTGCTTTATTTTATGGAATCTGTGTTTTATCGCGATAAGTTTCTTACATTCATCACGGCCGACGTCTTTGTCGTCAGATGACGTTTTCAAGTGTTACAGTGGAAGGGTTCTAGTGTTTTATTAATTACTAGTATCCCTGTTTAAACTTCTTTTGTCATGGTTTTGGAGAATAACTATCGTTATTTATTTACGAAAATGAAACGTGCGTATGACAAGTGCAGTACCATCTGTGTTGTGTTTAATCGGTTACTGATGAATTATTTTCCGACTTGTGCAGGTGAATTTTACGGTGGACGAAATCCGTACCATGATGGACAAGAAGCGGAATATCCGGAACATGTCCGTAATCGCCCACGTCGACCACGGCAAGTCTACACTGACCGACTCCTTGGTGTCAAAGGCCGGTATTATCGCCGGTGCTCGTGCTGGAGAGACCCGTTTCACCGACACCCGCAAAGATGAGCAGGACAGATGCATTACCATCAAATCTACGTGAGTAGTTTATAATTACCACATGGTGAAATAACCTTAGCTTTTTTTTTCTCTTTCAAAACAGTTTTTATTTTGTATAAAAATGTGCATTTAATAACAGTTCCCATCTGAAAAGTGATATCCTAATGCTATGAAACAAAGGACTCTTTGTTTTCATCTACTGTAAACAATGTAACATAACCTATAATTATTCGAACATCCTATTATTGCACAATGTTTTAAAATGATGAATGTTCTTACCATTGAAACTGAAACATTTTGAGGATTCTTAGAACGGCCATCTGATTATTAAGTATTTTACTCGTAAATTAACGAAATTACAAAGAACAAGTAAAACGAAAAATGTATAACGTTGCAGTGCCATCTCTATGTTCTTCGAGCTTGAAGAGAAGGACTTGGTTTTCATTACAAACGCTGACCAGCGTGAAAAGAACGAGAAGGGATTCTTGATCAATTTGATTGACTCACCTGGACACGTTGACTTCTCCTCTGAGGTGACAGCTGCCCTCCGTGTCACTGATGGAGCCCTCGTCGTCGTCGACTGCGTCTCTGGTAAGTCTTAATCATATTTTACAATGACTACAGTAGAGCTGGTAAACAAAGGTCTTTAAATTAGGCTATTGCAAAATAATAGAAGATCTACTTGTACTGGGGAGTTATCCCCAGTGATTCTTTTCTTTGACTTAGGTCTTCACTATAAATAGAAGCTATATGGTTTAAATCATAAATATTACTCTTCTATTTGCAGTTTTTATAATTCTAAAACTTGAATTTGTTTACACTATTTCTTAATTGTGTTACAAAATAATTCTTACACAAGCATTACTTTATATGGCAATGTTATCTCTAGGTGTGTGTGTACAAACCGAGACTGTGCTCCGTCAGGCCATTGCTGAGCGCATTAAGCCCATCCTTTTCATGAACAAGATGGACCGTGCTCTGCTGGAGTTGCAGCTAGAGTCTGAAGAGCTCTACCAGACATTCCAGCGTATTGTTGAGAATGTGAACGTCATCATCGCCACCTACTCTGATGACAGTGGACCCATGGGTAAGCTACACAAATTTATCGATTGAAATTGTTACATAAATTTTAGGTATATTACTGAAATGCACCATAAGAGACCTATTTTGTGTAGTGCATGAGGCAATATTGATTTTAATGTCCAAGGATAGGCAAACAGCAGTTATGTAATGGTGGCTAGCATAGCCACCATTGCATAGTGCTAGATAGTAATAGTCTTATTGATTTGTCTTACTTGGGAAATGGTAAAGTTTTAAATTGTTATATCTTTGTATCCATGTTATAAAGTACATTTTCATAACACAATAATAATAATAAATATGAAATTCTATAATAAAATAAAACTTTAATTATAACATTTTTTTAAATAATTTTATCATGAGATCAATATTAAAAGATAAGTACTTTCAGCTACTTTGCCATTTATGAATTTGTTATCACAACAAATACCTACATGTGATATTATGATCGCACGATCAACAAGCCGTGACTTTGCCAAGGTCATATGGTTGTTTTTTACCTATAATTTCTATTATAAATTATGGAGAATAAATTGTAAATATATCTGTAGTTACAAAGCTTAGACTTGAATGACTATCACAAAATAAGAAACCTTACATTTTTGTACTGCTGTTAATATCAACATTGAGTTATAATAATCTTAGTTCATTTATTAGCTACATGTATGAGGTCAAATTATTGTTTTACGTTTTAGACATGACTCTTAAAGTTGAGCAAAATAAGGATATATCAATTGAATTCTTTGATAGGTGAGGTACGTGTTGACCCCAGCAAGGGTTCTGTGGGCTTTGGCTCAGGTCTCCACGGCTGGGCCTTCACCCTCAAGCAGTTCTCTGAGATGTATGCTGACAAGTTCAAGATCGACCTTGTCAAGCTCATGAACAGGTAATGACATCATTTTAATATCATTCTAGCTGACTCTGTGAACTTTATTATAATTATTTCAAAGATAAAATCTTTATGAAACCTTATCCTGTAAATGCTAAATATAAAAAAGAAAATTATACAATTTGGTGCAGTAGGTAAAAAAATGTGTTCATACATTTCGTCTGTTCTTTTTTTATACCTACCTATATAATTTATCTTCAGATTAATACACCAACCAATCAACTTTCACATACTTTATGGTTGTTTACATAATGCTAACAAACTCTTTTTGTTCATAAAGGTGACATTATCATAAAAATCCAGAGCACTTGGTTAAATAAATTTGCCATAACAACAATGTGCAATATAGTCAAAAAGAATCTTTTGTTCATCATAATTTGTTAGGCAAAGAATATTACTTTTATTTTCGTCCCGTTGATACTGGATATAGTGTTTGATGCTTTACTCCAGCGGCAGAAAAGGACGAACATCATTTCTTAGTTCAGATTGGTGGATTGTTCACAAGGGGCACTTCACAACATTACTAAGATACAAATAAATTATTATTTTATATGTAAGGTCATTAAAATTTGGTCATTTGACATATTAATGGTTTAATCCTTATAATTTTTAAGTACATTTTAATTGTCTTTTATTGAAGATAAGTTGACCTACTAGATAACTCAAAATTATTTTAGACTGTGGGGAGAGAACTTCTTCAATGCTAAGACAAAGAAGTGGGCCAAGCAGAAGGATGCCGACAACAAGCGTTCATTCTGCATGTATGTGCTGGACCCCATCTACAAGGTGTTTGATGCCATCATGAACTTCAAGAAAGAAGAAATCGACGGCCTGCTCAAGAAAATTGGCGTCACCCTTAAGCACGAGGACTCTGACAAGGATGGAAAGGCCCTCCTATTAAAGGTATTGCTCTAATTTTTTAGCACACATATTTTTACTTCATATTTTGTTTCATTCATATAGTTTAAAAACCATGGACAATATTTTGTAATACTCATATATTTTATGTCATTTAGTAGTTTAGTCCCAAGTGTTGCCAGTTGTCAATCTTTGTATTCTTCTGGGTGTCAAAGTGGACTTATAGTATATCTTTCCGGAATTGGTTGGTAGTCTTAATGGCCAGTGACCCCATAAATGGAAGAAACATTTATTCCATATAAAAAAAATTATATATATGAAGTTTCTGTGATTACATTGTGATCATAACAAATGTATTTGTACTCTAGGTGGTAATGAGGTCTTGGCTGCCAGCTGGTGAAGCTCTGCTTCAGATGATTGCCATCCACTTGCCATCACCTGTGGTGGCCCAGAAGTACCGTATGGAGATGTTGTACGAGGGACCCCACGACGATGATGCCGCCCTGGGTATCAAGGTATATATTAACTTATTTTTAATGATTTTTAATTTTCTTACCATTGAACAAATTTGTCTGTAATAGATGAACTGAGAATGTATAAGGTAAAACTTTAACTGTAATAACATTCTGTTCCCTACAGAACTGTGACCCTGAAGCACCTTTGATGATGTACGTGAGCAAGATGGTGCCGACCTCCGACAAAGGTCGTTTCTACGCCTTCGGTCGTGTGTTCTCTGGCAAGGTCGTCACTGGACAGAAAGCCCGCATCATGGGACCCAACTTCCAGCCCGGCAAGAAGGAGGTCAGTATTTTTCTTAATTAGTACCTTATATTATAATGGTCCCAGTTTTTGTAACTGCATCAACCTATTTGAATCTTATATTATATTAATTAAATATAATATTAAACTATTATAAATGCTTTACATTGACGAGAGAGCTTTATAATAATTTTTCATTAGTCACCAAGTTACTAGCTCTTAACCTCTAATCATCAGCTCAGAATCTGCTTTGTTGTAATGCACAACAAAATTATTATAATGTAGGTTAGTCACATGACTTACCTACATTGTGCAATAAATAATAGTGATTATTAAGTATTATGTTGGATATTATTTCCTCATCTAAATAGATATTTTTGCTTCCTGCACATCCGTGTCGCGCGGTAGCGGGCCTCTCGCCCCGGCGAAGGCCGGCCGGGACCGCGCGGCAGTGCCACGGAAGCAGAGCAACTCGACCGCGTCCAAACGCTGCATAGGACCTCTATCCTTATGTCCCGGGACCGCATGCTACGGCGCGGCCGATACACATTTTTTGTCCCTTAGCATTTTCGCGGCCAATAGTCTTGACACGGTGTTTTATTGTTGTTGCCAGGCGTTTAAAATAACCTCATTATTTTAATGTAATTAGTAATCTACAAATGAATATGTATAATTTACTGAAATATATTCATAAAGCTAGTTGTGCTGTTATTCCAGCTATTTTACTGTTGCCACAAGTTCATCCTAAAGTTCAGTTTTACAGATTTTAATGTATTTGCTGTTACAGGATCTGTACGAGAAAACCATCCAGCGTACAATCCTCATGATGGGTCGTTATGTGGAGGCCATCGAAGACGTGCCCTCCGGTAACATATGTGGTCTGGTCGGCGTCGACCAGTTCCTCGTCAAGACCGGAACCATCACCACCTACAAGAATGCACACAACATGAAGGTTAACTGCGATCTTCAACTTATAATTTTGTAGAAAAGATTTAAAACTTTGAATTTTACTAAAACAGTAGAAATTTCAGAAAAATTTACCACAGTCCCAAGTGTTGCCAGTTTTTCCTCTGAAATTCTGGGTGTCAAAGAGGACTTAAAGTATACATCTTTCTGGAATTGGTTGGTAATCTCAATGGTTAGTGACCCCATAAGAGGAAGTAACATGTTTTCTTTGTAATATCAGCCATCTTCTATCACAAAGGATAAATTAATAAAGAAAATAATCTAATTCTTAGACATCAAAACAACACTATTTAAATTCTAAAATATTTTATTATTTGTCAGTCACTGGTGTCTGACAATTAACTTTGTTGTAAATTGACAATTTTATAATTTAAAAAAAAACTATTTTTGATGCATATCCATTTTGGTATCCAAGTCCTCTAATTTACAGTTTATAGAAACTTTCTAAATTTTTTATAAGCAATTCTAATCCAAACATTTTATTGTCCAGGTCATGAAGTTCAGTGTGTCGCCCGTGGTGCGTGTGGCTGTCGAGCCCAAGAACCCGGCCGATCTGCCCAAACTGGTGGAGGGTCTGAAGCGTCTGGCCAAGTCAGACCCTATGGTGCAGTGCATCAACGAGGAGTCTGGCGAGCACATCGTAGCCGGCGCTGGAGAACTGCATCTTGAAATCTGTCTCAAGGTATTTACTGTTATAATGCAATCTGCATTGGGCCTTATAGATTACCAACCCCATCTCCCCATCTCATGTGGTAAGGCCTGTACCCTGCACTGAAAGCTAGACTGATAAAGCTATCTATACATATAAATTAATGAAATTGGAGTGTCTGTGATATTGAAATAATCGTTTTTTCTCTATGCATATAATGTATACATGGAGCATACACCAATTTTTTTTGAAATCCTTGTAATATCTGAAATGACTAGACCATTTTTGACGGGACTATTAGAAAGTAGATAAGGAAAAATTAAGGCTACTTTTATTTTATGCAAATAATGTAATGTACCACGAAGCTCGCATTTCACGTCGGTCTAGCAACGCGCCTTACAAACCAATTTCTAATAGCTGACACCCTGGATAAACACATAGGCTATGTATATTCTACTGTTGGAACTGTGGAATATCTACCCCGGGTAATACCGCTGGGCACAGCTAGTCTATCATAAATCAAATCATATGGATTTACACAAAACATTTAACTCATGTTTTTGTGTGATCTTGTATTTATAAAAATGCCTCGTGGTATTTTGAAGTATGATGGATGATGCATCCACCCATATACCCATACAACTAATTTTTACTTTGCTCATTTTACAGCAATATGTTTTAATTTCTTCTTAATTTTAGGATTTGGAAGAGGACCACGCTTGCATTCCAATCAAGAAGTCCGACCCTGTGGTGTCGTACCGTGAGACCGTCAGCGAGGAGTCCGACCAGATGTGTCTGTCGAAGTCGCCGAACAAGCACAACCGTCTGTTCATGAAGGCCCAGCCCATGCCCGACGGTTTGCCTGAGGACATTGACGAGGTGCGTAAATACATAATAAATAAAAAAAAAACAAATTAGCCTCTATTTGCGATTTCCTAGTCCAGGAGAAATATCATTCAGCCCTTAGTTTTGTAACAAACTTATTCTGAAACTTAACTCTTGAAACTTGGCAGCTCTCTTCGCAATTCATTGATCTGTGTTGAAAGTCCATCTGGGATGCTGCACTCACTCATAAAGTTCTGTAAGCTATCTATAGCCATTATCGGAAGCTAACAAGAATATTCTCTTTAATTAATTTCATATTATGATCATTTTTAAATATATTATGAAAAAACAAGATTATTTAAAAGCTACTATAAAATGTATAATAAAGTTAAAACAGAATTTATTTTGTCTGTCAATAGGGTCGCGTGAACCCCCGTGACGACTTCAAGACGCGTGCCCGTTACCTCGCCGAGAAATACGAGTACGATCTGACTGAGGCGCGTAAGATCTGGTGCTTCGGACCCGAGGGTACCGGCCCCAACATCCTCGTGGACTGCTCCAAGGGAGTGCAGTACCTCAATGAAATCAAGGACTCAGTCGTGGCCGGATTCCAATGGGCCGCCAAGGAGGGAGTCATGGCTGAGGAGAACTTGCGTGGTGTTCGTTTCAACATCTATGACGTCACCTACACACTGACGCTATCCACAGGTAAAATATATAACTATTTGTAAACATTTCTTACATCAAAGAAACTTAAAAAGGTATTCATTAATTTGGGTAAGGTAATTCTCCCAAATAAAGTAATAAGATTTGACAGTAAAGAGGAGGAAATCATTAATCCTTTTTTTGTCATTTGCAGAGGTGGTGGCCAGATCATTCCCACGACTAGGAGATGTCTGTACGCGTGTCTGCTGACCGCGCAACCGAGACTTATGGAGCCCGTGTACCTTTGTGAAATTCAGGTATGTCTCTCAAAATGTTTACCCTGCAGAAGTTACATTTTACTGTTACTTGCATGTATAATATAAATACCCCGCAAGAACCCTATGTGACCCCACGTTTTTCCTGAGCGGCCTAGCATGCTTGGTAGAACCGCCTTTCCGAGACGTGGCAGAGTAACAGTTCTTTGTTTTGGCATTGCCGCATGTCCATACGCCTTGCCTGAATAGGGGATCTAACAACCAAACAAAATTTTAACTTACCATACAATTGGCATTTCCAATCAATTACTTTCAAATGCACACAATACAATGCTGGATGAGACCATTGAGACCACTTGTTATCAAGTTTGATTTATTTACAATTTTACCTGTAATTTCTATAGGTTATTAACTTGATACTATTTCTTGTGATGACAGTGCCCCGAGGTGGCCGTAGGAGGTATCTACGGTGTGCTCAATCGTCGACGTGGACACGTGTTCGAAGAGGCGCAGGTGGCTGGTACCCCCATGTTCGTGGTGAAGGCGTACCTGCCCGTGAACGAGTCGTTCGGCTTCACCGCTGACCTCCGCTCCAACACTGGCGGACAGGCCTTCCCGCAGTGCGTGTTCGACCACTGGCAGATCCTGCCTGGTGACCCATGCGAGCCCAGCTCTAAACCATACGTCGTCGTACAGGTAAATACTAATATACTAATTTAACTTTGTCCAACCATTTATTTTCTTTTTGACAGCTCACTCTCCTGAAAAACTTTTGTATCTGACATAAATGTACTACAGTAATAGCGTACTTTATCGGTAGGTTACGCCCTCTTAGTGAAGTGTAATAATAACACGAAGATCAACAATAATTTTCGATAGATAAAATTAGTAATAAGTATTATTGATTAAAAGTACTTATATTACGAAATATGTCTTCATTTCACATTAAATCGATTTCAAGTTGGTATAAAATCAAATCGATTTGTATTTAAATCGAATAGGTAAAGTGCGAGGTCGTTACTTATGAAATATCCCACACTTACAAAAAGTTAATAAATGGTTGGGCAGAGTATGTATAGTCAACAGTATTTTGCTTCCTGCACATCCGTGTCGCGCGGTAGCGGGCCTCTCGCCCCGGCGAAGGCCGGCCGGGACCGCGCGGCAGTGCCACGGAAGCAGAGCAACTCGACCGCGTCCAAACGCTGCATAGGACCTCTATCCTTATGTCCCGGGACCGCATGCTACGGCGCGGGCGATACACTTGATATGACTTACACGTAACTTATATTTTTCTCTTTGTACTTTGAGTACACGATGTCAGACCCATCGTAATAATCTCATCATAGTAATTATCAAACTATCAAAAGTATTAGATTTACAAAATTTATTTTAAATTGTATTTTATTTGAACACACTAATAACATAAAAGCCTTGTATGTCCGCACTTAGTGTGGACACATTAACATAGATTAAGAGTTTATATTGATATAAAACACCAATTTTAAATGTTTATTATTTTTACAGGAAACGAGAAAACGGAAAGGACTGAAGGAAGGACTCCCCGACTTAAATCAATACCTGGACAAGCTGTAAATGCATAGCCAATAAATCTGTTGTAATGTAATATATGTAACATTCGCGCGCCTCACGCACTACGTTGTTTTACTTGCATTTCACCCAAGGTACTGCCACTGTTTGTTTATAAGTGCAGCCCAGAGCTATAAACGAATAAAATGTTGCTGGTCGATATAAAGCATTGTTAATATTAACCACATCGTGTGATACTAGACTGTTATATGTAGTATCACAATTATATAAATATAATATTATTAAAGAAATGATATTGCTATCCCTTGATTCATGAGACTTGTTATCATTATGATATTTAGTGGGGAACCAGGACTTCTTTACTTATACTGTAATTAATTTTTAAATTATAATTTTTCTATTGTAAAGGGATTGTTTTATTGGTAGAGCATTATTAGTTCTTGTCAGCACAATACAATAAGGTGGGTAACATTTGTAAAATCATTACATTTACAGCTATTTTAAAGATTTGATTTGCTTATTAATTTTCCTTGTTAGTATACTTTGTGCATTTAAAAAATTCAATATTTTCTTTTCAGATGGTTGAATTTATTTTCTCTTAAAACTCAGGTAAGCTTTTTTTTTGGCAAAAAAATAATTTAATTACTATGTAATGTAACTGTATGAATAAAAATATAGTTTTAAAACGCTGAAAATGATGTTAAAACGTATCCCGATGCCATAATGACGGTTATACAAGCTCAACAGGCCTGATTCTGTCTTAAGACTAGAGACTTTTTTTGTTGGCTCAACTTCAATATACTAAAGAAGTTATTTTTTTACAGGTGAAAGTTGCTGCAACCATTTAACTTGTTAGTGAAGAAAACCTATACTTCTTTATGGTGAGTTGAATTTTGAAATGTAAAAAGTACAGTCCTGCCCAATTTTCTATTTGTTGATGGATAGTTAAATCATCATACTATAACTTCATCATCACCAGCCAACAACGACCCATAACACTGCACAAGTTTTCATGCGCAGAATATCCATGGGGCGGTTGGAGCGTAACCCACCACTTGGTATCAACTACCATACTACAATACTTATCCTTGTCGACATCTTAACGTACCTATATCTTTAAATATCTTATTCAATCTAAAGAAACGGTCTTAAAAACCCCTTTAGTTTTTTGTAATTACTAAGACTGATAAAAAAGTTTGTATGATGATAAAATCCGCCCTGATGCCACCATGATGGTTTTTACAAGCTCAACAGGACTGAATTACTTAAAATATAGCAGAATCTAATTTTAATGTTTCTCTTCTATTTATTCTAACGAAAGTATTTTGTTACAGTTTAGCACTAAACGTGGAAAAAGTCCCGCTTTGCACAAAAGTAAGTTCAAGATAAAGTATTTATATTTGTGTAAATATTGTGTGGAGCTTGCCCCTCAATTCTCATAATTATTTTGATTTTTTTTATTTTATTATTCTCTGGAAAAAAATATGATTACACTAAAAATTAAACAATTATAATAAACGCACAAATCAACTGTTTCCACAATTAAATAAATAGAAATCATTTTAAAAATTGAATCAATAAAATTCAAAATATAATTTAGGGGAGGCATTGCTCCATCAAGTACACTATTGTCTGTTCAATTTTGTTATGATGATCATATCACAGACCTGTTCTGAACTTTTATTGAGGTCAACATAAATAATTTTACTGAACTACGTAAATACATTAGTTTGTAAGCTCTGGTGTGTTGTATTTCGTACTTATTATTTTCCTCTTTCGCAGATAAACAATCTACACGTCGTTCATTTTTTGAGGTAAGTGTCTTTGTTAATTATATTATCTGTTTTATAAGTTAATAAAAATTGGTATCACACAACAATTAGTTTTTATTTAAGTGTATTTTATTACTAACTTAACAATTAATGATGAATATATCACAGACCTGTTCTGAATACTTTTGAGGTCAATATTTTTTTAACTGACTCGTAAATTACAAAATGTATATCTGATATCATGTTTTCTTTTTTAACGTAATGATGTATTGTTTCAGGTACTTTATTATGACTTCAAAAATGCAGTTCTTGAATATAAATTACAATATTTAAATTGCTTGATATATTTTCTAATAAATTTTAATTATTGTACAAAGACTTTCAATCATCAAACCTTCATTATTTCAGTTATTCTAATGTAATCTATAGCTATCTATTATTCCAGTAGGTACTACAGCTTAAAATTTTAATCGACAATCCGTAAAGTAAGTGACCGTCAGGATTACTCTTCACTACTACCCTTATAACATCAAAGTAATATTTAAAAGGTAGCACTTAGTTTGCTACCAGTTGGTACCCTTGCTTTACTGTGGCTACCTCAAGAACATTGTGAAACACCATTTGAAAAAAACTATTGTTTGTTCCATAGTAATAAAACTCATTTAAATTCATGTTATTCGACACTAAATAAGGAACCCAAGCTTTCTACAAAATAAGAGGCCGTTCACATTTCAGCGCAGCACGATTTTAGGTATTTTGACACTAAATGACGGCTCAAGTTACACGAGCGATCTTTTCAAACGTATCTTCTCGCTCACACCATGGCGTTCCGTATATAGTGCGACTAACTAATAATGATTCTATTTATTTAATTCAAGTAGAAATATGAGGAAAATAATGTACTGTTATAATAAATAATATTTTGATGTTTATTCAAATATCAGCTCCGTGGTTAGATTTATAGATAGTTTATGAACGCGTAATTGAAGAAGTTTTACAATTTACCTACGACATGCGGGTAGCGATGTTAGACATACGGATAAAGTGGGACATAATTGAGCTTTGTTTTAGTTATTTCATAAAATATTGGAATAATTTTGAGTTAAAAAAAACACTTTGTTTTCTCACGTTGACAGCTCAACTACAAATTGTGCAAGCCATGAGGAGTACCAATGCAAATTGGAAATTTTCGTGTATGGTATGCCGCTATTATTGGTGCTTAAAATTGTTATTTCCTTCCCTTTTAATTGATTCTTATAAAATATAATGGTAATGACAAAACTTGAAAACATTACAAGCATGTTTCATCAGCATCAGCTTATTAAACGTCCCCACCGAGAGGCAGGAGCCTCCCCGTAAAGGGTAGGAGGCTTTAGTCGTCCACGCGGGCCCAGTGCGGGTTGGCCGACTTCACGCACATCATTTGAATCTCTTTGCAGGCGTGTGCAGGTTTCCTATTATTATTTTCCTTTACTGAAAGAGCATCGGATAACATACATATAAATTCGAAAACACATAGGCATGTCGCGAGATTTGAACCTGCGCCCTCCCGATCGGAAGGCAACGGTCCACACCATTTAGCCATCGAAGTATGCAGGTTAATTTAATAAAAAAAGTTAATCTTTTTTCTTTAGAGATAAAAAGCATAAATCGAAAATCTATTCTTATCATCTTGAAACTAGAAGTATTCAAAACAAGAAGTAAAATATTTATATGCTGGATATAATTAGCCATATTGACAAATTTGAGCTTCAACAACAGGTCTCCACGTGATTTTACCGAAAAATATGTTCGAAAAATGATGATTACAAAATAACCGAACAAAATATCAAAATTCTGTTCTACTATCATTGAAAAAGACTACATAAGCTATTCTTTTCAAGTATTTGTCACATAATAATAATAATAAAAAACATATATGCAGTTATATATATATTTCTATTATATGAAACATAAAGGCCCTTAAGCGGCGCAAATATGAAAGTATTGGAGATACTTACATATTTGAACCGTTTTGGGTCGAAAGATTAGGCTCATGGGGACCAAGTGCCCATAAACTTTATCGTGATTTGGCTAAGCGTTTGGCAGAGTCATCTCACGATACGAAGGCTGGTCTTTATCTCGGACAGAGAATTAGCCTCGCAATTCAGCGTGGCAACGTGACCAGCCTCTTGGGCACCTTTCCACATGATGGCGACCTCAATCAGATATTTTATTTATAGGGAGTTTTCCCTATGAATAAAATATCTTTTTGTATTTATTTATGTTTCTAGGCTTTTTGTAAATATATTTGAATAAGTTATATTTTAATTTTAATGTTGTTTTTAGTCTTAAAAATATTAAGTTTAGTTAATTTATGTACCTTTTAATTAAATACGTTACTGTATATGAAACATTAATATTTCATATTATATGCCACGCCTTCTTAAGAGGCCGTTTAGCTAGCGCGACTGACTGATAATGGCTGCTTTCCACTGGCCAAAAATATAAACAGATGGTGGACCCTAGGCATCCTTTGTATGGGAGAGCTTCGCATTCGCCGCGTCTCAGGAGTCGTAATTGCTTTCTCGGACAGCCGCAATTAAATCCAGCTGAAGCGTCTAAGGCCAGACTGATGTCGTGGAATGAATTATTCCCGATCTCGTTGGGACTCCATTTGGCTGAAGAGCTGCCTCCGGGAAATGATCTTCCATAGAGGCGGAAACTATGAATAGACTGCGGCCAGGTGTTGGCCGGTTCCGTGAAAATCGGATAAGGTAGGCATATTCCAGAAGCAGTCTTCGTGACTGTGTGTTCTTATATATATATATATTTTTCATTCTTATATAAAAAAAAGTTACCTAAATTATTTTCAAAATTTTCTGTTTACTCGAACAATTATAATGATCAAAGTAATAATATTAATTTAAATTCAAATAAATAAATTGAGAAATACTCAAAAGTGTCAAATACTGCAATCGTAGCATATTGTGTTGCTTTCGTAATCACACCATTGAGGTAAAAAAATTATAGAGCCAGCTTTGAAATTACAAAAACAACCGATTGTTTAGTAGTTTTAAACGACTATGTGTTACTAACATATTTTATAAGGAATATTTTTACTAACGTTGTATTTGTTTTGTACTTATCTGAATTAAAAAAACTATTATAGTACAATACATGGACTAGTTGATTATTATTTGCGATTTCAAGGTTCGTCCTTCCCCAGGATAGTTAATATTAATTATTATAAAATAGCTGCGCATATATTTATTTCAATATTTACACGCTATTTCTTTTTTAAGTAATTTTTAATAGTTTTTATGATATGTGATATTTTTTATCCTAAAGTGGCGTTCCATCATCTATGCTTATGCCTCTGGGACCAAGGCGTGAGCTTTATTTATTTAATTTTTACTACCTGCTTAAAAAAATGGTCCAGTCGTTTAAGAGATTTCCCGGAACAATCAGACGGACAGACACATAAACATTTAAAATATGATATTTTGGTGTATGTGTACCATAATATTCATATGCATGTAGTAAAAAATCGATATAATTAAAACGTAAGTCACTAAAGTAGGTTACAACCCGTGGCCTATCCATGTACTTATACGTCAATGAATCACACAATATCGGCTTTGACAGCTCCGGGAATAATTTGACATAGACCCGACGCCCAAAGAGTATATAAAGTAAGTGCCGACGCCGACGACCGCCAGCGAGGTACTAATACAATAAATTGTGCTTCAGCAGTAATAGCTCAAAAAAACTTTTAATACTCTGGGAAGAGGGAGAACCACACAGACATCTCAATTTGCGATATCTATGGGGAGAACCTTCGAAACTGCAGAACTAACCACGGATAGACTTCCACACTGTACGTTAATTGCTTCAAGATTGTTTCTCTGTAGTTCATTAAACAATCTATCTGATCTAAGAAGTACTATTTTGACGGTACAAAATACGTGAGAATGGCACTAAAAGCGTAGGAATACGCTTTGATGACAGCAATGATGCGGTGGAACATTAAAAAAAATACAATTAATTAAAACGAAATGTGAAACAGACTACGCATACATAGTCTAGTAAAGTGTGGAATCCATACTTGACTAGCATATTCAAGGTGAGGTACGAAAGAAGGCACAGTAAAGTACTTTAAGTGTTTTCATAATTTTAAAAGAATTAGATGAACGAAGCAAAATCCTAAAGCAGACCCCTTTTTGCAACCTAGTATTGTAAAATAACGGAGTCTTTTACTCCTCATTATGCGGCTTAGAGTTCTATTTGCATAACTCAAGGACTAATTAGTCTTCCGAATCCCAAATCTTGAGTCTTTACTAAGACTGCAACATAATATATGATATTTAATACAAAATTAACATAAAATATAGGCTCCATGCATCCCTGGCAGAACAATTCAAAAGTATAAGTCAAATCTGAAGTTAAAAATGCAAATAGCTTCTCCGCATTTATTCTACGTCCTACCATCTGAATTTTAACATTGTTGTGGCCAAAGACCACTAGCCCACCTGTAGTGGCTATCGAGATTTAAGTTGGCATCATTTAAGACTCAGACACGTGTTATTTTCTTACGACTATGCTCTTTTTAAAAGCACTCAGTCGCTAGCTATTTTTAGAAAAGTCAAGTTTTAGTTATATGACTTAGTCTTGCATTCTTATTATAAAGAGTGAGCTCTTTTTAAGACTCTGTCTTGAGTTCTATTTGGCAAGTCTTTTTTCGACACACTTTACACTTAGAAATATTTGAGCTTTTACTTACTTAAGGATAGGCGTAATATTAACTCTAAATCCAGCCCCTTGAACAAGTTAGTTTTCGAAATGTTTACCTCTACTAAACGTATGGTCACGTAGTATTTTTCGGAAAAATATTTTTATTAAGACAGGAATACTTTGTCTTAAAGAAAAGCATTCAACTTTGCGTATTTTGAAATGTATAGTATGACTTCACAAGGCTGTATAGCCAAATTTATTCGTCTCCACAACACGGACAAAGTAATATGTCAACTATCAATGTCTCTTGACAGTCTTCATCAAGGTTACAAGCTTTATGATTATGCGGTTGCGCTGCGCATGTTTTACAAGCAATTTTGTTCGACTAAATGAATTAGTGCTGCTGGTTAATGTACCGCGCAACTCGTCTGTTTTCTGATCGCTTGTGCAAGATGCTACCTGAAGTCGTTTTTGTCTTGGGTGCGCCTGGGTCCGGTAAAGGTACACAATGTTCTCTAATTTCTCAAGAATTTGGCTTCGTTCACCTGTCTGCGGGGGATTTGTTGCGAGAAGAACGCCAGCGACCTGGTTCCGAGTATGGAGAAATGATCGAGCAGAAAATTAGAGATGGTCAAATCGTTCCTGTTGAGGTTACTTGTTCGCTCTTGCACAAAGCGATGCAGAAATCGGGCAAGTCTCGTTTTTTGATCGATGGGTTTCCACGTAATAAAGATAATTTAGACGGCTGGACCAGTGCCATGTCGGACAAAACAAAGTTGCTGTTTGTGTTATTCTTTGAGTGTTCGCGTGATTTGTGTACGGAAAGATGCTTAGGGCGTGGTGCCGCCGGTAGCGGCCGTTCCGATGATAACTTAGAAAGCCTCAAGAAAAGGTTCGACACGTATCTAAACGATACTATGCCAATCATCAACCACTACGACCAGTTAGGATTAGTGCGGAAAATAAATGCTGAAGTCGCGCCAGAAGAAGTTTTTGAAGATGTCAAAAAAGCTTTCAATTCTATTGGCATTGAAAGGATAGTCAATTAACTTAATTATTAATAATAAGTAGTTCAATATTGACCCAGTGACATTATCAAGTCCAGTCTCAAACAGTTTAAATAAATTTTACCAATTAATTCACTGAATTGAAATAGATGAGCTTTAAGGGTCATGCATTTTTAGTGTTTAAGTTAATGCATGGCTTATTGATAATAGATAAACAGAAAAAGTCTTTGTGTTAGATATCTGTATTGTGGCAATTCTAGAAGACCCATTATTATACAAGTTGACCTCTAACAGTATTGTAAAACAACCTTGGACTTGGAAACCATAAGTCCATCAAATCAACCTTGCTAGATAATGTTTCTACTTCCTTATTCCTCTATAGATGTGCAATAGACTTAGTAAAAGATCAAAGTATGTAATTTACATCATATTTTTTATCTAAACTTGCCACAGCATGCATTGGGATACAAGAAATACTTTAAGAAATGTTTTCCTAATAGTTTTTAGGTATTTATTGGTTTTAAAGAGTTACTTAATGAGTTTTATCTCTTAGCCTTCAGAATTGTGACTATTAATCATTATTATACAAATTAACAAAAAACTTGTTAGGAATGTTTTCCTTCAGTGTTCACTATCAATTTTGATGAGCTTTCTAAGTGATATGATGTTAACTCTCATGATTATACTGCATAGTACCATTGGACATATAGATTATGAAAGTTTTTCTGCCCATTTTATTATATTCATTTGTACCAAATATAATAATAACATTAGGTTTTTGCAATAAATGAAAGAAGAGCAATAATCATTTTAAATACACAAAAGTACAATAAAGCAATTACATTCCTTTATAAGTTTTTAATAGCTGATAAAATCATGTGTTTAATATGTATAATTATGTGTTCATGTTATATGTATAGAGCAAGGATCAACTCTGCTTGTCTGTAATAAATAATGTTAAAAATATTGATTGTTTTATTATCTAAAAGGATTATTATTTAGGTCTTAGTTAGTTTGGGATCAAATTCATTAAAAAAGTGCTTATTTTATATATATCTTTTTACATTCGCAACACACCAGCTAGCCATAATTTAGGCAAGGAGCTAACCTACAAAATGACAGTACATATAGTATTTTAACTAAAATAGAAAACAAAATATCTAAAATAGTCATAACTAGAACCCTTAGCTGGCTTCTTATCCTCTTCACCACATGATTAATCATATAATTAAAAGCACCATTTCATTCTTTGATAAAATATTTTTAAAGTAAAGGAGTAAAGATAGAATTAAAGTAGTGGTTGTTGGAAAAAGGGGATGCATAAATTATTTGCAATTAAACACATTATACATTCAATACATTTATTTGACTATAAATAGAAATAATGCAGTCAATGCAGTCTTCATTTCTAATACAATGTAGATATAAAAATAAGTACCGAGTAGGAGATACATTTAAAGTTTTAAAACTACCATAAAACAGTCCTTGGAAAGTTCATGGAATGCATTATAAATTAACAAGTAAATTTATATAGTAATTATTAAAAACTGAATAAAAGGAAGTGCTGCCAAAATAAAACATTGTGCATAAAACTTATAAAATATGAATTAACTAACAATGTCATAAAACATACCTAATTATTTTCTTTGGGATTGAATAAGAACCTACCTATAATAAAATCTGTCTAATAATAAAATAGTAATAATTTAACTTAAATCATATTAAATAAAATAACTACATAAAAGGCTCATGGTAATGATTTCAGTAATTTGGTTGTATCTTTTGGCAACATTTAAAACAAATGTTTGTGGAACATGAAATAGAATATATTTTAAATAAATATATATTTTTAGGCGTCCTCTTCATTTAATTTTCATATACTTATACCGAAGTTCCAAACTGCAACTCCATGTTTATGACAGGACGTTTTACTTGAGTATAAGCTAAACATTCATATCTATTTAAGTAGGTACACAAACAATTTTATGGTATCCAACATGCACTTACTATATCAATGTATATGCGCGTTTATTTTTAATAACATAACGAGATTACATCTTGCAGTTACTTTTATCCTATTAAAGCATGGAAACATATATTACTTCAAACTGTAATACATACAATTAAGTTATTATAAGAGATTATATCTAGAAACGATTCCACTGTGAGCTGAATTCGTTTACAAGTGTCTAATATCAGATCTAGATTAGATTTATATGCATCAATCTCGGCATCAATGCTTGTGGCCCTTCGATAAAAACTTATAACAGTAGATAATTGTAAACATTAGGAAATGTTTCTAAATTAATTGATAATAAATATTTCTTACACAAAAATAAAAATTAGCCTACATTTAATATAAAAAATGGTTAACGCATAGGTACTTAAAAAGCAATAAAATACTGTCATTGAATAAAATTTGTTAAATTTTAAAAAATATACTGTAAAATATTAAGTAATAAAGAAATAAATTAATATAAAAAAAAAAAAACATTGAGCGTGCTGTGCGGGGAAGGCCTGTGACCTGCAGTGGGCCATTATAGGCTGATGATGAAATACATTAATAACATCAATTTTAAATTTTAATAATAAATACGTATTATTATATAAACATCAAGCATTCTTTTAAATATGGTACTGACTAGCTTGCCCAATAAAATCGTTAATCCAGTATGGAGTTATATAGCAGTAGTATGGTTTTCAATCAATGGTAGTAAATTCATGTTTACACATAATATAAACGATATATGTATCCAAAAGCAAGAAAGAATCAAATACATATTAATTTTATGAATATCAATTGAGCTTCAGTTATCTTTCTAAAATAAAAATTAAAGTTATTTCGAAGTTAGGTGCTTAGTAGTTATTAATAGAAGTTAACAATATATAGCTGTATAAATATATGATAGATGTATTTATTGTAATAAATGATAGATACAATAAATGCTTAAAATCAGTCGTTGGCTTATAGGTACATAAATAGTAAAAATACATATCTTTTAGAGCCATTAGTTGCTATATATACTTCTATAATATTTCAGTAATTTCTTAAAGATACAAATATTGTGCATATAGAGTATATATATAAAATTAAAATTAAATAATTATCATAACACACAATGAAATCTATCATTGTTGCTTAAAGAGATTCCATTTACATAATTTAACCGTCTGACCGCCAATGACGCCTAAGGCGCCAGACACAATATATTTTGTATTGTCTTTGGATTTGCGGCGTCCAATAGGTTAAAGTAGAGGTTCATATCATATAGTTTTATTAAAAAAAACAGTTCTTATACAAATAGTTTTTGTGTAAATTTTGATTTTACTACAAATAATGACCCTGAGTTTTTAATTCACATGGAAAGCAGCACCCATATTTTATAAATATAAATTTTGGAAAATACAATTTTTAATTTTAGCTTATATTATTATGATCAAACGGGAATTATGGAACTAAAACAATATTGGACAGTCAGCTATCAAAATAAATGAGCACCGAACTGACATCATCATTAAAAGTTACTATGAAAATCTGTTGGATCAGACGTCATGCTTAGGTAATGCTAGCCAATACCTATTGTTATATTTTGCTTTAAATTAATACTATTGATATTAATACAAGAACATTAAGATCATGCAGATGTGATATTAATTATCTAACACATATAGGAATATATCTCGCCATAGTTATAGCGTTAAAGATCCATTAAACTGTGATTACATTTATCAATTTTAATTAGTAATACCTTTCATGATGTCTTCTCAAAGCATAACAGCGACAAGCTCTTGAAGTTTACACCTTAAAGCCTAAAACAAATAACAAATAATAAAGTGGTCAATATCTGGGTGCCAGTGCCATTGAACGCCGAGAATCCAGCCACAGTAGAGAACAAACTGTTTGTGGTGGATATATTCGTAAGCGGCGATTAAAGGGTTACTTTATATGCCAATGTGATTTTGACGACATTATATACGTACGCTCTACCTATCGCAATTCACTGCTGGGTATTGTTCTACCCTATTTTCCTTCAGATACCTTTATGCCAGTTCTCCGCGTTACTTAGGGCTCATTTACATTGGTATCTCATTTAGTTGGTTAACTACATAAATGCGGAAGTTCCCGAATTCGGGCAAGCGACCAGTAATATAAAAAAAATACTAGATGGTAGACTGGGTATTGAGTCGTTTAGGTAAGTAAGTAGACGTGTTTTGCACTTCTGGGAACTGTAGCTAGTAAAATTAACGGGTATGAGAGACATAGCATCTGTCATCTCTCAGGATCTTACTAGTGAGTTACTGTCTAATTGAAACGTAGAATTCAATTGTTGTAACTCTTATTCGCTAACCAATTATATGTGTTTATAATAAAAACGTGTTAAACACATCATTAGAAATGCTATAAAAGCTGCAAATAATCACGTTTATTGTACACGAGCCGCACTAAAATAATTATTTTATTCATCATCAGCTCATTAAACGTCCCCACCGAGGGCCCGTATAGGGTGATTAGGCCTTAGTCGTCCACGCGGGCCCAGTGCGGGTTGGACGACTTCACGCACAACCTTTGAATCTCTTCGCAGGCGTGCATGAAGGTTTCCTCACGATGTTTTCCTTCACCGTAAGAGCGTCGGATATCGTACATATATCTTCGAAAATTCGAAAACACATTGGTACGTGTCGGGATTTTAACCTCATCCCTCCCGGTAGGAAGGCGACAGTCCACACCATTGAGCCACCGACGCTCTTTCAATTAATTATCAATTATTTTATTACCTTACTATAATTGAAAATAGATCGTTTGGAAAAAAAAACACCATTGAGCCAGAGTCTATGTTTTCTTTCTCACAATTTCCATCTCTCTATTTCTCTCGTTGTATAACTTATCTAGGTCTCTCTTTTTCTTACTATGTCTACCAATATATCTTCCCTACCTCTCTTTCTGCTATTGTCCATATCGCCCTCACACTCCCTATCTAAACTTCAGTATCCCTACTTAATTCTATACTTCAGCAACAAGCGGTACTCACCCCCCTTACACAGGTCTGGGCATGACCGGCGTCCCCTCCTCCGGTGGCTTGGCAAACGACAGGAACACTTCTTCGAGCGTCGTCTCCGATACTGCGTAGTCCTCCACCAGGGCGCTGAAGGTCTTCCTGAGGTTCTCCATCTCCTCGAATATGCTGCTGTAGGGTAGCGTCTCGTTGATGTGATAGTGGATCATCGTCTGGAAATAATAATGTAACAATAGATAAGTTTGTTACACTACATACACCAGTCTAAGTCAAATCACGTGTTCATATCATTTACCAAAAGGTTTCCTGGAAGAGATTGTCTTGTGCAATAAGGCGACCCAGTGTTAATTTTTTTTATTGATTTATTTTTTCAAGGAAGAAAAACTAGGAGATGTTAAAGAATTTTGGGTTTCAGTAAGGAACCCTATTTTATAATATATCCTAGGTCATCCTGGGAGTATAGCTTTCCAATGATAAAAATTTAAAAATTTAAAAATCAATCAAGGGTAGGAACCTCTGGGAAAGGAACAACCAAACTGAAAAAATTCCTACAACGGATTCTAAGGTGGTACAAATTAAATTGGTTCAAATTGTTTAACCTTGTGTTCATCCTTGATAGTGCAATTGAACTTCTGTTGCATCGCCGCCTTTAGTTGGTTACGTAGATCGACGTCTTCCTTTGCTCCTGTAGGAAACCAAACATACATATTTAAGAGGAACATCAGAAAATATTTCTTTTTCATCTTTTATGCATGTTCTGTTGGGGTATAAATCCACGTCTCTTTCACAGGACCATCACTGTACAAGTATTTGTAATGCTTGAACTTTTTTTTGTTGACGTTTCTTTGTGATTGTGTATTTAGTTAATTGTTTATTTAAGCAATTAAGATATAACTACGATCAAATCGCATTTAAAATTAACTAATTTTATCATTGTGACCCATCTGGTATAATGGTTGAGCCGTCGGCTATAACACCGGTTCCGGGTTCGATCCCCGGGCAGTACAAACATTTGTGTGCATGAACATGTCTGCTTGTATTAGTCTGGCTGTTCTCTATGTATCATATGTATGTATTTACAAAAAAGTATTTAAGTAAATTTATCCGTTGTTTAGTACCCTTACTACAGGCTTCACGCTTAACTTGGCGCTAGATGGTGCTGTATCAATCGTCATCAGCTTATTAAACGTCCCCACCGAGGGGCACGAGCCTACCCGTATAGGGTGATTAGGCCTCAGTCGTCCACGCGGGCCCAGTGCGGATTGGACGACTTCATACACAACCTTCGAATCTCTTCGCAGGCGTGCATGATGGTTTCCTTACGATGTTTTCCTTCAACGTAAGAGCGTCGGATAACGTACATATATTTTCGAAAATTCGAAAATACATTGGTACGTGTCGGGATTTGAACCTCAGCCCTCCCGGTACGAAGGCGACAGTCCACACCACTGAGCCACCGACGCTGTATCAATGCCGTGGATATTTATTTATTTCCAAAAAAATAGTATTTAAGTATGTTTATCCGTTGTTTAGCATCCATATTACAGGCTAATGCTTAGTTTGAGGCTAGATAGCACTGTGTGAGTGTCAGGGGATATTTATTTATAGTCAAACCACTGAAGCGCTTTTTTTCAAAGCATCAAAACTCATATTTTTAGTTTAGTATTTAATTGCTTTTTTATTATATTTTTGTATATTTTTTGACGTTCATAAGTGCTTTTTGTAAGCCTAATTTAAAACAAAATGTTTTGACTTTGACTTTGTCATATTGAAATGAAGCTCATACTAACCAGGCCTCGGTGGTCGCAGCTTGAGTCTGGCCGCGTGTCCGGCGGCGTGTGCGGCCCTCAATGCCGCCGGACTGCCCAGGGCACACACCCGCCCACCACACAGTATGGCGATACGGTCGCACAACGCCTCCATCTCGTCCATGCTGACAACATACAATGTGTTGGTTCAACATTTTGATGATGATCACCATTATTAGCCTATAACGGTCCACTAGAAGGGCACAGGCCTTTTAGCACAGTTAAACTATGGTAAGGTATGGTTAAGAGCGTCGGTGGCTCAGTGGTGTGGACTGTCGCCTTCCTACCGGGAGGGCTGAGGTTCAAATCCCGACACGTACCAATGTATTTTCGAATTTTCGAAAATATATGTACGTTATCCGACGCTCTTACGGTGAAGGAAAACATCGTGAGGAAACCTTCATGCACGCCTGCGAAGAGATTCGAAGGTTGTGTGTGAAGTCGTCCAATCCGCACTGGGCCCGCGTGGACGACTAAGGCCTAATCACCCTATACGGGTAGGCTCGTGCCCCTCGGTGGGGACGTTTAATGAGCTGATGATGATGAAACTATGGGGAGCATGACTCACCACATGGTTCCAATGCGGATTGGTAGGTGTTGATGTCTACCGCCCTAAGATAGTACCTGTGATCGATGCACACTTAAGAAATAATAATATTAAAAATTCTGTAAGCTACTTTCCTACTGATAATTTGAAAATATATATTGAAAAAATTTACTTTACATTTTAAATGTATTTTATAATTATTTCATTTATCATATCTGAATAACCATAGCGTACGTCATATTGTTTTTCAGTGGCACGCCTGTGCGGAGCGGACGCTATAATTTTCTTTTTCTGTTTTTCTTCTATGCTTATGCATTTATATCCTTTCTACATCAATACTTACTTGTTATATTTACTATTTGTTCTGCGCTGTATTTGTATATCATTACTTTTGCACCTTCTATGTATTTCAAAGAACAAATACAAAATTGCAATTGGAAGACATCTCGGTAAGGTATTACCTGTGTGAAGTAACAACAACGGCGCGTTTATTGGCGAGTCCCCTCCTCAGCGCGGCCCACACCGTCGCCTGGCCACGTCCACCCCGACGTGGGCTCGTCCAGCAGCGCCAGCGGCCGCGCCACCGCCAGCGCCGCCGCTGCGGCCAGCCGTCGCTGGCACCCACCACTGTAGCCTGATACAGCGCGCTCGCTGTACTTCTCCAGACCTGGCGGAGTTAATCAATAGAAACATCATCTTCTCCAGACCGGGCGTTATTTAATAAAAACATCATCATCAGCTCATTATACGTCCCCACCGAGGGGCACGAGCCTACAAGTATAGGGTGTATAGGCCTTAGTCGTCCACGCGAGCCCAGTGCGGATTGATCGATTTCACGCACAACCTTTCAATCTCTTCGCAGGCGTGCGTAGGTTTCCTCACGATGTTTTCCTTCACCATAAGAGCTTCCAATAAACGTACATATAATTTCGAAAATACATTGGAACGTGACGGGATTTGAGCCTGCACCCTCCAGATTGGAAGATATCAGTCCATACCAATGAGCCACCTACGCAAGATAATAATAATATTTATTTCTCTCACTTTTAGAGCGTCGGTGGCTCAGTGGTGTGGACTGTCGCCTTCCTACGGGAGGGCTGTGGTTCAAATCCCGACACGTACCAATGTTTTCGAATTTTCGAAATATATGTACGTTATTCGACGCTCATACGGTGAAGGAAAACATCGTGAGGAAACCTTTATGCACGCCTGCGAAGAGATTCGAAGGTTGTGTGTGAAGTCGTCCAATCCGCACTGGGCCCGCGTGGATGACTAAGGCCAAATCACCTATACGGGTAGGCTCGTGCCCTCGGTGGGGACGTTAAAAATGAGCTGATAATGATTTCTCTCACCACATAACACAAAAAAAAACATAATATTAATCATATTTGATTGGACACACAAGATAGAAATAGAAACATCAATTAGAGTGAGAAACTTAAGTAGAGCTTAATAAAATAAATGTTCACAATCTACATACTAAACGATACGAAAGCGTCGGTGGCTCATTGGCTCACTGTGGCTTCCCGATCTGGAGAGTGCAGGTTCAAATCTCACTACCCACTAATTTCTATGAATTTCGAAACTATATGTACGTTTATTGGAATCTCTTACGGTGATGGAAAACATCTCTGTGGAAGCTTACAAAGAAATTTAAAAAACGACGACTGCTAAATTGTAATTTCTGACCGATTTAGCTGCTATGTTGTTATTATTAAATAGTTGATTGTAGTACTTATTTTTAGGAGACTTGTATATTTTAATCATACCCCTATCCAGAAAACACAGATTGATCATAAAAAAGACCTTTATGACGTGTATTTTAAGCCTCTTCGTCACGTTTTATATTACCAGCTTATATACTTTCATTCCTTATCTACATGAAAATTAATTATTGTTACTTGTTTAGCAATCAACAACATACATTTTAGTGTATACCTAAACTGAATAAACCTGATTCCTTTTACATTTTACTTATAATAAGCCTAATTTAATGAACACTTGTTTGTTGCACGAAAAAAATTGATAAAAACTATATGCTGAGGCCCGTATTCTAGAACGATGATCTTAACTATATACTGAGACCTATTCTAGAACGATGATCTTAACTTAAGCAGAGTGAGAATGGGATAGCGCTATACGATAAATAGCTAGCTAGTGAGAATGGGATAGCGCTATACGATAAATAGCACCATCCCTTTCTAACTCAATTTAAGTAAATCAACGTTAAGTCTCGTTCCAGAATACGAGCCTTAGTAAGCGTACAATAGATATAACAGAAACATAAGTACACACACACACATTTAGTAACAAAAATGATTATTTATAGCCTAGTAATATTAACATAATAATATGGAAGAGCGGAAACTCCTAACACAGGCTTCTCTTGCTTAAATTAGTGTTCCAAAAAACTAGATTAAGGCGAAATATTGTTAATGAAAATAAATTATTTTATTACTATTTTTAATTATTATAAGTGTTACTCACCAACCACCTTGATCCATGACATCGCCTCCGCCTTCACATCGCGGTCGTCCAGCCCTTTGAAGGTGAGAAGCATCTCGAGAGTGCTCCGGCCCGTTTGGAACTCGTCTAGCCCGAAGTACTGCGGGCAGTAGCCCATCGTCCGCATATACTGCATGGACAAGTTCTCTAATTTTTATTTGAAAAGGTACACCAACAGAATATAAACTTTACTTGGTGGTAGACTCGATATTGAGTCGTCCAGGTAGGAACCACCGCAGTGCCAGATATCGTCCCGTGAAATAAGAGTGATATACACTCTTGTGTTTCGGGATGAGGGCACTGCAGCTAGTGAAATTATCTGGTATAAGCGGTCGTGCGTAGCATGGGTAGTTACAAAACATAATAGATGAATCAATTGTCTATGCGCATACTACGTTCGAGCGGATAAGGGACCTAACATCTGTTGACGGTCCGGTTGCTCACCTGATGGTAAGTGATACGCTTCACCATGACAGAGCGGCATTGAAGGAGACCAACAACTGATACACAGTTATTATTCTCTATCAACGCCAAACTGCGCCCGACATCAGAGACAACAGATGTTATACAAAACACTCACGTGATTACTGAAGCCCTGTCGCCGTTGTCCATTGGCGTAGATATGTCCACGCGTGGCCCAGTCTTCGGCCGTCAGCAACCTGAACGTGCTTGTTTTGCCAGCGCCGTTCACGCCTAGGAGTCCGAAACATTCACCTGAAACACCACATATAATAAGTGAATATTCATTACAAATAAGTGGATATATATAATAGGTGGATATCCCCTGACATTCACACAGCACCATCTAGCCCCAAGTTAAGCGTGAAGCCTGTAGTATGGATACTAAACAACGGATAAACCGACGTAGTAGCCGACGTCTCAACCATTACACCAAATGGGTCGTCAAAATATTCATATAAATTATCATAAATATTCGACGGTAATGGTTGAGACGTCGACTACTACGCGTAGGGTTCGATCCCGGGCAGTACAAATATTTGTGTGCATAGTATGTATGTATTACCAAAAAGTGTTTAAGTATGGTAATCCGTTATTTATCCATATTACAGGCTAATGTTTAGTTTGTGGCTAGATGTCGCTGTGTCAGTGTCACTGGATATTTATTTATTTAGTCATCATCAGCCTCTAACGGCCCACTGCAGGGCACAGGTCTTCCCGCACATCACAGCTATGGGGAGATTGGGCCGTAACCCACCACGCTGGCTTAATGTGAAGTAGGTACTGGGTGTTGACGGCTACCATCCTCAGATTAGAGCCAGGACTAGCAGTTTAACGTGCCTCGGAAGCACGGAATTTCTTTCTTGTCTGACAATCAATTGATTAAGCCTGCAATGTCCTTAACAAACTAGAAACAACGTGCGAGGCTACTTTCACTATGCAATCCCCAGTGCTATTCGAACCCACGACCCTCGGAGACAGGAACTTTATTTCGTTTTAATAACATATCGCGGGCCTCAAGCCAAAGGGTCATGAAAGTGAATCACCTCTTAGTAAAAACTTAATATCTTTATCCTCAGTGTAACCACATTATTAAAAAAATGCATGTGTACTTAAATCGCCTTTTATATTTATGTGACTAAAAATTTAGATTGAGTATTTATAAATTTAGAAACGATTGGTCAAGTAAAAACTATGCGCGTTTTCTTATACGCCGCTTTGGTTTGAGGCCCGCCATATGCATATTTAATCGCGAATCTTTAACGAACTTTCAAACACAGAAAAAATAAAAGCTACCTTTCTTGATGGAAAAGCTGGCGCCCTTTAAGGCATTGAAGGATTTGCATAAAAAGGTGCGATAGTTTTTGTGGAGGTCCGAAGCCAACATCGTATCTTGTATCTGGCGCGTCGCTGTAACGAAAACAAAATGCTGTATAGCCATAAGGCTTTCTAAAATTGTTGAAATCTATTTTAAGTGAATAAGGTTAAGATAACGGTGGGAATATATCTACTGCTTGGGAAAGGGTGGACCCGTAAGAAAATAGCTTTATGAGTAAAAGAGATGTGGACTGACAGACAATCTAAGCTATTTTTTTCGATCTGGCAAAACGACATTTCCATACATTTTCTATGATATTTCAACTATGACGTCACTTTATTAAGGTTCCTACCTTATATTTCGTCAATCACGTAACGGAAGTTTGAGTTATTGTCATGTTATAAATTCCATTATAAGCTTTTCAGATTTGTTCAGTACGTAGTGGATTATTGTGGATGTGTGTGCATTCGCGTGCACGTATGTCTGGGTGTACGGTACATGCATGTGTGTGTGTGTGTGTGCGTATGTGGGTGAATACTCGTAAGCAACAAAGGAAAAATGGATTCACCCGTAAAAAAAAAATGTATGTAGGTTATGTTCGTACACAACACGGCATAACTTACGCAGCGCGATGGCCTTGTTCACGTAGGTGCGCTCGCCGCGTACTATATCATCTTCTTGGATCGCTACAGGGCGCTTGTAATTTAAATTACATATCTTTTCCTTGAGAAAGCTGAATACGCCCCTTTGCGCTGCGAAAACCAGACCCTATGGGCACAGAAAAATAAGAATGAGTTAAATATAACTAAAACAATAAAACATGTTCAATTTGAAGATGCATAATGGTAGATATGGGTCCCACCTCCTTACCTCCAGTATATATGCATTAGCATACTGGATCATGGTAAGGGAATATGGCAAATACAATGGTGATCTTTTTGAAAATTATTAAAATCTCAGAGAATATAGCGACTGACTTATGGTCGTAATTTAAAATATGCACAATCACATCATATATCACAGTAGAGAAAAATATGGCTTAATATAATTTTATTATTTATTTTCTTTTCAGAGTAAAAATGTACTCGTGTAGCTTCGATATTTTACATACATAGGTGATTTTTTATGGCCTAATGATTTCGTATCTAGGATGTTAAAGTTACATGTGTCAAACGCAAATCTGGGCCTGCGTGGACGACTAAGGCTTATACACGCTTTACGGGTAGGCTCGTGCGCCTCAGTGGGGACGTATAATGAGCTGATAATGATGACATGCGATTAAGATATATTGAGGTGCCTTATAACAAACTATGAAATTATTACACATGTTTAGATCGTAGTTATTTGAGATAGTTTGACAACACCCTTTGTTAAACTTTGCCTTAAAAGAAGCATACAACATGTTAGTAACTCACCATGTAGAAAATGGTTTGCAGTGCCAATATAATCATGCTGGAAGCGGCGCGTTCAGTTTCAAAGCAGAAAAAGCAATGAATGTTCCCTTCAGATGCTGCAACAAGTATACATTTTTCAATTTAATAATGGGAAAAACCAAACTTTTAATTTTTAAATGTATGTTTAGTAATGCAATGTGTATTAAAGACTGCAGCTCTAACACCTGAGCATAGTTATAGTAGCAAAAAGTGGTTAGAAGAACTTATTATTTACAGAGGTATGAACTGAAATATATTAAAATATTTTATTAGTATTACTGAGATGAAAAAATGACTGAACTTTATTTTAAAATGCAGTTTTCCGCGAATATAATAAAATATTAATCATCAATATCAATCATAATAAAATATGAATAAAAAAACTTCGTTCAACTGACCGCTGCATTTAGTGGAGTCCCCTATACCAGCAGGACTCAGGAGCTAGTTCCTTGAGGGTATCGAAACACTTTTTGACGTTCGCAAAAAGGTAGCAACCCTCGTATCCATGTCTCTGTAGCTACAAGTAGGAACATTCACCCTACATTAAATCATAAATTCTATCCAACTGACTGCAGCATTTAGCGAAGTTTTATATGCCAGCAAGACTCGGGAACTGGTTCCTTCAGGGTGTAGAAACACTTTTTGAGTTTCTGTAGCTAAAAGTAGGAACATTCATCCTAAACGAAATCAAAATATTATACAACTTACCGCAGCATTTAGCGAAGTCCTCTATGCCAGCGAGTCGGGAACACATGTCTCTATTGAGAGCGCACATGGCGTTCTTGGAGGCCGCGGCCTGTGTGGACAGCAGCGACCGGACCAGAGCCTGCGGCGGCAACACGTACTCTAGCCCGCCTAGGGTATGCCCTACGATGCCTGTGTCTTTCTTCATCTCGTAGTAACCTTGAGCGAGGCCTACGCCAACTGGGGAGGGTAAAGAATGGGTCAGAATTCCACCTTAATGTGCTCCAAGATTGTACTTGATTTTTATGGATAATTGTTTTAAGTGAGCAGAAATCTCTATTTACAGTTTTATATATTCACAAACGCAAACTCAAAAATGTTTTATTCAAATACATCATTAAATGACACTTCTGAATCGCCACGAAGTTATTTTTAAAAATTCTACCACAAAAGATGTATGCAAATATATTTTATTTAATATATAAAAGTGAGTTCCGTTACTTTCCAAAATATTCAAAATAAAAGTGCTTGTAGTAATACTTCCATCAGGGCATACGAAATCCCGGATCTAGAATATAATTTAAAGTCACTAAACCACATTTTCTCGGGAACCAGTAATCATCGTGTAGAAAGTTATTAATCATAAAAATAACATAAACGGTGATTTTAGGGCGACTAAATAAAATTGTCCGATGAATAGAAAAAAGTAAATTTGTTTATTGAATATAAGTGGGTAATAGTTCTGAATCGCTAATAAAATTAATGACAAGCCAAACTCAAAACCCAAATAAACAGTAGAAATCTCTATTCAATCTTTATTATTTTTATATTAAAAGACAATTATGAAGTAAATTTAGTGTCCTTTCACTGCCAGTCGGATGTCCTGGCAGCGAAAATATTGTAACGTGTTATCGTTATTCTTCATGGCAATCCATTTAAAATGTATGGGGAAATATAGTTTTGATAAATCAAAAATGCCGGGAACTGGGGGCCGATTTTGGTTGGCGCTGCTCATGGGGGGTTAATGCCCATAGTCACCACGCTGGGCAGGCGGGTTGGTGACCGCAGTGTGAACCAGTACGCAGGATGGCGCTGCTGCCCACCATCCGGGCCACCATCCATAATGGGGGAGACCTATGTCCAGCAGTGGACTGCAATAGGTTGAAGAGAAATCAAAAATGTCACTCAACGGCTTTACTATTTCATAAGTAGAAATTATATATTAGGGTAAATATTTATATTATTTAAAGTAATACTCACTCGACAACATAAGACAGGTAATTATTCTGCAATTCAAATTGGCCGGACTGAAAGACATCAGGAATATCATAGCGAAGAACGCCGTGCAGCCGAGTAACATCACCACCGCAAGGGCCACTGGAAAAAAAAACATTACTTTGAACTATGTAGTTTATTTTCAATGTATGTGTGTACTAACTATTACTGGATCATTGTTGTCTGATAAATAAATATATTTTTGGTATGGAATTATACATTTTCCGCAATTATTGGCAATGTCATACATTATTTTACTAAACACAAAATGAAGGGATTAGTGTCTATATTATTATTATTTTGTATTGTATAGAAAATATCTTTTGCTGATACATAATTGTGTGAAATCGTATTTTTAATTACTGTTAGGTAAGCATTTGTCTACATGTCATTAATTTTCCATTACTAATGACTTATTTCTTAAGAACAACCAACAAATCTGAGATTAATTAAATCTATTATTCTACATAATAAACGGATTCTTAATGCAGATGATGTTGAATAAATTATATTTTATATTACATTAGCAATTTTTTTCTTAAGATTTTTTAAAGTTTACTTTTAAGGTCACAAAAAGACATTAAAAGACAAGACAAGAAGATTTTAAATGATATCGCAATATTTACGTATATTTCTAAATTTCATATATTTCGTAAACATTTTTTCAAAAGTTTAAGTTGCTCAATAGATACAATCACTTTAGCCTATGAATATACTCACTTAGATAGTAAGGCTCGTTCAATGTTTTGTCCGGGTCGAAGGCGCATATAATGACAAGCGGTAGTATCAGTGTGACGAGCCCTTTAATCGCCTGAAACACGAGCGCCACGGTCCAGTACAGCTCGGGCGAGCACCCCGCCATGATGTGGATGTGACGGGAACTGTTGAACGTCTCCATGCTGGGCAGAGAAGCCGCAATCGCTTGGCTCGATAGAATCACTGCAAATCGTAAGNTCCCAACCAACTACAGCATCGTACCTGGGAGAAGAGCAGCTTGTACACATTGTGCAACGTACATCGAGTCAGGCACAGTTGCTGAGGCGCACAAACAACGACTGATCAGACCAAGATCAACACACACCAGAGAGTCGAGAGCTACAACTATTCAAACATGCTCCCGGGGTTTCCCGCAAGCACCGGCCCTCTGTTCCTGGGGCCTCTCTCTACCAGCTTCTTCTCGTCTGAGTTGGAATATGTTCGAGCTACGTCGAACATCTGCAGCCTTCAGCAACACCCGCTATTACGACATGACCTGACCGATGAACTCGCAGAGTGCAGCGTGGAATTACACGGCGGCACATGCGATATACGTTCACATGTGTACATAGCAACCTGATTGTATATAAACAACTTACTTTTAATAATAAACCAGATTCCAACGTCCGTGTTGAGTCTCATTTCCCCGCTGCGGCCAAGACACCCTACGCCGTCACTATGATCAGTCGTGTGAGTCTGCGCGACTGGCAGCGGGTTCATCATATCCCTACCGTACTTCCTAACCTTGTTCTCGGGACCTCCGGGAGCAAGCTCTCTATTATTTATATATGTATATATTGTTAGGCTGGGCTAGGGCCTAGCGACCTAGCGTCCGGCGAGGGACTTCTAGGCTTTCTAGGAGCTAGGTTCTCCTAATATAATCTTATTTTTGCTGGTTTGAGGAAGCGTTGCCTTACAACCAACGTTCCGCCAGTACTTTTTAGATCTACGAGCTGGAATAAACTTCCTGCTCGTACAGTCATACATTATTTTACTAAACACAAATGAAGGGATTAGTGTCTATATTATTATTATTTTGTATTGTATAGAAAATATCTTTTGCTGATACATAATTGTGTGAAATCGTATTTTTAATTACTGTTAGGTAAGCATTTGTCTACTATGTCACTTAATTTTCCATTACTAATGACTTATTTCTTAAGAACAACCAACAAATCTGAGATTAATTAAATCTATTATTCTACATAATAAACGGATTCTTAATGCAGATGATGTTGGAATAAATTATATTTTATATTACTTTAGCAATTTTTTTCTTAAGATTTTTTAAAGTTTACTTTAAGGTCACACAAAGACCTTAAATGATATCGCAAAATTTACGTATATTTCTAAATTTCAAATTTTTCCTAAACATTTTTTCAAAAGTTTAAGTTGCTCAATAGATACAATCACTTTAGCCTATGAATATACTCACTTAGATAGTAAGGCTCGTTCAATGTTTTGTCCGGGTCGAAGGCGCATATAATGACAAGCGGTAGTATCAGTGTGACGAGCCCTTTAATCGCCTGAAACACGAGCGCCACGGTCCAGTACAGCTCGGGCGAGCACCCCGCCATGATGTGGATGTGACGGGAACTGTTGAACGTCTCCATGCTGGGCAGAGAAGCCGCAATCGCTTGGCTCGATAGAATCACTGCAAATCGTAAGCAGATAAAACTCAAACTACAATTATTATTCGATTGTTCGGATAAATAAGGATCGTTGAGAAGAGCTGGCATGACATTCGATAGTCATTCTTTTAAACATTTTTATATCATTGGTTACAGAGTTTTGTCATTTACCTACGTGTAGGTGAATGACAAAACTTTACAATAATTTATTACAAAGATTATGTAACTGGAATACTATGTGAAAGACCAAACATATTTATCCGATAAATATGCGTCTATTGTAATTGCGTCAGTTCACGCTTAGATTATATATTTTATATGTATTATATACATTTTACACATAAAATATAACAATAGTTTAAGGTATTGAAGTGTAATTTAAAATGAACATTTCATATTCCATTTTCCATTTGTTTGTATAACGAACATTGTCTCTTTATGACTATTTATCATATTTATACCTAACAAAACCAAATTTCCACGATGATGCCTACCTCATCACCCTACTGTAGCTATGTGTACATAATTCTTAGAAAATTTCAAGTTATACTTACCAATAGTGGCGATAACGAACAGCATGCCCGTGCCAATAGCGTCCCTAGGCTCGGTAAGTGCGGGCGCGTCTTCAGAGGTTAGCGGGTAGTTGCGGGCCTCTAGAGCTGGGACCTCAGGCCCCGGGCCCGGGCCCAGTTTAGCCGCCAGGGCTTGAGCCGTCAGCGCTAGGGCCACTCCTGCCGCGTGGCGTATTGTCGTCGGGTACATTACCTACGGAAACGGCAAGTATCAGTTCTATGATTGGATTATTTATACGACTTTAAAATTATACATTACACAATATACAAGAGTGTGGATATTGCTTTGTTAACCCTTTGACCACCAATGACGCCTTAAGGCGCCAGACACAATAGATTTTCTATTGTATCTGGATTCCCGGCGTTGAATGGGTTAAAGATTGAATAAAGAAAGTCACCGAAATACCATTTGGTAGTTCTCGTGAATTATACTATTTATATATCAAGAAAGGCGATTTGGCTGAAATTGGTGGGTATATCTCCATGCCTAAACCAGGGGAGGGATATATGTATAGTAATGTATAAATAAGCAAATTAGCAGACGATTCACCTGGTGATACCTACTCACCCACAACGAACACCAAAAGAGCGACAAGTACGTTGCCAATCTTTAAAAATGAAGAGCGTTAGGAAAAAAAGGGAGTTTTGGGCCTGCGGGACATGACATTTGAACATGGTATAACCAATTCCGACATTTACTTATTACTTTTTAGTCGAAACAAAGTTCGACAGGGCCATGTAATAAACAAATATCTCATAAAAACAATGAAAAATGCATACCTTAACATCGGTGTCGTTCATGTCTATAGCAGCCATGTATTTGTTGTACGTTAACGTATCCTCTTTGCCCATCCGTAAAATAACTGTGGACAATACGTTACATTCATCATAATCAGCTCATTAAACGTCCCCATCACCGAGAGGCATGAGCCTTCCCGTATAGGGTGTATAGGACTTTGTCGTCCCGCGGGCCCAGTCGACTTCTCGCACAACCTTTGAATCTATTCGTAGGCGTGCGCAGGTTTCCTCACGATGTTTTCATTTATCGTGAGAGCGTCGGATAAATGTACATATAATTTCGGAAATTCGATAATACATCGGTACGTGGCGGGATTTGAATCGTGCAGATTTGAATCCTCCAGATCAAAGACAACAGTCCCCACCAATGAGCCATCGATGCTCATTACATTGGCTATAACTATTGCTGATCTCCCCATAGTCGTGATGTGTGGGAAGGCCTGTGTCTTGCAGACGGAAGTTATAGAGTAATTGATTAGTTGTCTATACGTCAAGTCACTTCTTCGAGGGTTTTGATTAGGACATTGCAGGCTGAATAATTGAATATCTTAATTGTCTGACAAGATGTTTCAGTGCTTCGGATCGGATGGCTTAACGATCAGATCCAATATGGCGATCGTCACATAAAAGCCGACCAGAAGAGTCCGGCCGTAAAAATAGTACTATACCGGTGGCCTGGTTCTGAAACGATTATATGTATAACTTAAATAAATTATAGATCGATAGCACTTCTAGGTCATATATAATATTCTTTTCCTAAACCATCCCGCCATTTTAATTGACAAGAAAAATTTTAGAAGTACGTTTATCCGTTGTTTAGTACTCATAAGCTTCTTGCTGAAATTAGCGCTAGATGGCGCTGTGTGAAATTCGATGCACCTTTATTGCTAGTATACTCTCACGTACAGTCCTCATGGTTGTTCTCCAGCTGGAAGTGCACATCGAGATGTTTGGTCGTCAAGTACGGCACCAGTGACGCGAGTACAGCACCAGTGACGCGAGTCCGCGCGACGGGTCGCCATACATCTCCGGCTCTAGGGCCAGAAACGTCGCGTTCTTCAAGTTGGGGGGCAAACGTAAGTAGGGTGGGAACCCAAGATGGACAGATCACTAACGAAGGGTCGCGGGCTTCCGTTGGATGTTAGTAGGCCTACATTTGTTGAAAATAGAGAGTTTTCAGAGATGCTATGTTCAGCAGTGGACATAATAAATAAATTAATATAATTATCCACTGACACAGCCCCACCTAGCCCCAAATTAGCCTGTTATATGGGTACTAAATAATAATGTAGCCCATATTGATGACGGTTTCTTAATACGTAAGTATGTTCATCCGTAGTTCAGCACTCATAGTACAAGCACTTTGCTCAAACTGAGGCTAGATGGAGCCGTGCGAAAATCATATAGACTTTATTATTTATCTTCTCACGTACAGTCCTCATGGTTGTTCTCCAGCTGGAAGTGTACATCGGGGTGTTTGGTCGTCAAGTACGGCACCAGTGACGCGAGTCCTGCACCAACGAGTACGCGCGCCGGGTCGCCATACATCTCCGGCTCTAGGGCCAGAGACGTCGCGTTCTTCGAGCCGGCCTCCGGTTTCATTGAATTGAAGAAGAACATCGCATTTATCACGATGGGCATAAGCACTTGCTGGAAAAAAAAACATTATAACTTCATGTAATTATTTATTTTTTAATTACAAGTTATACAGGTAATCGGAGTGAGGTTAGTCAAAGTCAAAGTTAAAACATTTTATTTCAAATTAGGCTTACAAGAAGCACTTATGAACGTCAAAAAACATACAAAAATATAATAATGGCGTATTAATCTTCATAAATACAGAATATCATTGGGTGGGGATAAACAAAACGTATTTAATAATTGTTTTTGACAATGCACTTACTTAAACAAGAATAGTCAATACGGGTACGCCGCCACATGTCAAAGTGACACAATTATATGAAAATAATTTCAGCTCTCATACGGCCCAGGCATACAAATCCAATTTAGCAAGGATTCCACAAAACAGTTTATGGATTTCAAGAATTTATGGAATAAAAATAAATATATTTACCACACAGAGAAACAGCCACTTCTTGTGCAGTAGAAAATTAACTTGACGCCGTAACAGCACATAGATATTCCGGCACCAATATTTCGCTCCAGTCAACCGGTTATACGCTGGCGCTGTATCAAAAAATAGAATAGAATTAAATTATTTGCTTGAATGTAATTAACACGCGTCGACGTTTCGAATCTGGGCCCTAATTCCGCATATTTTAAAATGCACTGATATGATCTTTATTGTATCTCAATAGCAAAATTTTGCATTCATTCGTTCTGTATTATGGCAGATTTAATAGTAACGGGAACAGGGTCGTAAAACAGGAGTAGTTATTACTTTGGTGTTCGGGAAGAGGGCACTATAGCTAGTGAAAATTTCCAGTTAAGAGACCTTACATCTGTCGTCTCGGGATTCCGGCGAAGTGCGGCATTAATGGAATGGATAATAACTGTGATCAGTTGTTGTTCTCCTTCAATGCCGCTCTGTCATGTCAGGCGTATCACATTACCACAGGTGACGTCCATCCGTCCTATACACCTATAATACAAAAAAAAAATACATTTAACATTTTAAACCATTGACATTAAATTTGTACGAGAAATCTTATTTTCAACAAATATCCGGCAATGAATGAAGAAAAACAAAACGTCACATTTGGAAGCGTTATGTTAACATTTTTTTAAGGATTTAGATATGCGTCCGTGTACAGTTATGTACTCGTATCATTTGATAACTTTATGCGATGTCGCATCCGAAACTACTGTAACTATTTTTTTTTTGTAACGGAACTTAAATGTGTAAAATCATAAAGAAACGTACCATTTCCGCTAATTCCATCTATTTCATCTTGGGTCAATGATATCGTTGTGTCACTGCAGAGTCTAAAAAGAGCTAAGAACATTTTTCTAACTATGCTTATTGCAAAAACTCATAACATAGTCTAATATTATCCCATCAGCATTTAGCTACCATAAAGATAACAATTGTTGTTTGAGAGGCCCCATAAAACATATTTTTATTTTCTTTAAAGTGGATTTTATAGTAATCATTTTCAGCTTTTTATACATACATCATACGTCCCTACCGAGGGGCACAAGCATACTTCCTACCTTAGTTAGTTTGACGACCCATTTGGTGTTGCGGTAGAGAGGTCGGCTGAAACACCAAGGGTTCCGGGTACAAAAAGTTTTTGTGTGCATGAACATGTCTGTTTGTAATGGTCTGGGTGTATTCTATTATAATATGTATGTATTTACAAAAAAAAACATAAGTATGGTCTATCGTTGTTTAGTACCCATAATACAGAGACTTTCATGCTTAACTTGGGGTAGATGGCGGCTGCTGGAACTGTCAGTGATATATATATTTTATTTTAGTCGTCCACATAAACTTAATATTTTGGAATCATTTTAAAAGTCTTCATGTTGCCATTATTATTCATATCAAGCAACAAAATCACACAGACACATACAACTCAATCACGCGGGCGCTGTGCGGATGGTTCGACTTCACGCACAACCTTTGAATTTCTTCATAGGCGTGCGCAGTTTCCTCTCGTTGTTTTCACCGTCAGAGCGTCAGATAAATGTACATATAATTTCGAAAATTCGAGATTATATTGGTACGTGGCGGGATTTGATCCTGCGCCCTCCAGATCGGAAGGCAACAGTCCACACCAATGAGCCACCGACGCTCCACCCACCCACAATTAGTAAAGAAAAAAATATAGATCAAGAAATGAATAGGAAAAAAAAAACTTACAACAAAAAGACTTCCTCCAACGTAGACGCCCCTACTCCTATAGAGTCGATGCCCAACTGCGACCGTTTGCTTTCCAGGTTAGAGAAAAGCGGGAAATTCGCCTGGCCGCGATGCAGTGTTATGAGACAGAGTTGATGAGCCTCCTTTAAGCCTGTCATCGTTTACAGACGACTTGACCACATTGGATATAGCCACTTCGTTAGGCTGCCCGATTGTTGTTAGCGTGAGACGGTAGCCTGTGCCTGTTGACAATATCTATTTATTTACTAACATACAAAACAGATTACAATAGAGAAGAACATCATGCAATTTACATAACGTTAAAAGTTAGTTTCTACACACACATTAAAGAGCGCTACACTAAACAAACTTGATTAAATTTATAATAATAATATATAAATTCAATTATAAATATGACATATAACAGGTTGATCTAGAAATATATACTATAGCAAGATTTCATAAAATAAAATGTAATAATTACAATAAAATTAATTCATATTAAAAACTTAGTAACATTGACTGTCTGGGTGCAATACAATCTTCTATAAACGTGAGCGCAGAGGTTAAGTTTGTCAGCCACGGTAGCGTCGCCAGGACAAGATTTCCCGCATTGTATCGCTATGGGGAGATTGGACCGTAAGCGCGCCCAATTCGGGTTAGGTGTTAAACCTATGTAAAATGTGCCTTCCGAATCTCCCTTTTTGTTTTTAGTCGTTGAAATTTATATGGATATTTTAATTCAATTTATTAAAAGGATAGAATCGAAATAATAACTTGGAAATCGCAGCGATACACGATTAAGTATTAGTATCCAGGAAGCTACCATATCTTGTCACAAAGTGCGTGAGTTGGATCAACTTATCACATACGCAAATAAGTTTTAAGTAACACTGTTAACACCAACACAAATGATTCGTTCAATACTGTTCATTATCAATCATCATCATCAGCCTATACAAGGGCCAAATCAGGTGCACAAGGCCTTTCCGCACAGCATAGCTATGGAGGATTATTATTATTAACATAAACCCATTCAACTAACCAAATTTTTGATTATTATTATGAACATCATTGAATGATTCTTACTGTCATCACTATCAGCTCATTAAACCTCCCACCAGAGGCACCAGCTATCCGGAAAGGTTGATATATGCCTTATCACGGACCCAGTGGATTCCCATACTTACGCACCAACTCATATAAATGTTTTTAACAACGTGCGCTGAATTTCTCACATGTTTTCCTTTCACCTGTAACGAGCGTCGGATAACGTATATATAATTTCGAAAATTCGAAAACACATTGGTAAGTGACTGGATTTGAACCTGCGCCCTCCAGATTGGAAGGCAACAGCCCACACCATTGAGCCAACGACACTCTATTATTAAGAAACATATCGAATTAGTATTTACCGATAGCTTCTTCAGGTACAAGGGTGATGCGTAGCACCGCAGTGTACCGGCGTGTAAGGCCGCCACGCGGTCGCCGAGCGCGTCCGCCTCCTCCATGAAGTGGGTCGACAATACCACCGTACGGTTCGCGAAGAGACTGCAAGAAAAAATAAAATATATTCATATTAATATAGTAAAACAATTATACTGAACTAGATGCATCTCACTCAAAAACGGTCCGCGGTAAATTTTTTACCGTTGAGCAAAATCTAATATAATCGTTGCTCGCTACATGCCAAAGTGACATAGTGCAAAATGCTCGTGCTTTTGATTTTGTACCCTTTTAATAACGCCTTAATGTCAAAATTTTAATGATACATTTTATGTCATGAATATAAAGAATAACGTATATTCAAGCGGCTCGGATTTTTGATTCGAGTTTTGGTTGATAATTCTTCGTACATGGGCGACGGTGTCATTTACCATCAGATGAGCCGTCTGCTTGTTTGCCCGCTATCACATTAAAAAAACAGCTAACTTAACCAGGTCATCCGTCCATTCGGTTCCCGTTACGTACACACCACTCGAGAACCTGCATTATTAGCAGATGGGTTCTATTCAACCTATCGCAGTCCACTGCTGGACATTAGTCTCCCCATTTTGCGGCAGAATATCCGTCCTTTTTCAACCGCCACCACCGAGCGCCACTTTTTCGCAATTGGTCGCGTCCATTCGCCGAGGCGTCCTACCTACGCTTACCGAGCCCCGGTCTCCACTCGAGAACTCGTCTGCTCCAACGGCCATCGGTTCTGCAACATACGTGACCAGCCCACTGCTGCTTCAAGATGGGTTACTAAGTATAAATGCTCACCAGCAGTAGATCCCAGAGCTCCCGCCTCGTCTCCACATCCAGGCCCGAAGTCGGCTCGTCCAGTATAAGAACGTCCGCGTCTCCGGCCAGCGCGCAAGCCAACTGCATCCGACGCTTCATGCCACCGCTCAGTTCTGTACTCTTGCTATTCGCCTTGTCACCGATGCCGAGTGTTTTCAGGAGTTCCTTTGAAGATTTCTCCGCTTGCCTCACTCTCAAGTTGCTTCTGAGCTTTGGGGCATTTAGAATTAATGAAGAGTTTAGAACAATAAACATACTAGATGAAAAGTATCACTTAAAAAGTTTCCGCGGCAAAAGGTTGCCCATCGCGCCATCTGTGGCATGGATTTTCATCATTAATCATCGTTCGCGTTCATGTCATAATACATAGTAAGTTACTTGTGTTTTTCCGCGGCAAATGTTGCCCATCGCTCATTGGCATGATTTTCATTCATAATTACGTCGTTTGCTTCATGTCATAATGACATAGTAGTGTACTTGTGCTTTTTCCGCGGCAAAATGTTGCCCATCGCGTAATTTGGGCATGATTTTCATTCATAATTACACCGTTCGCTTCATGTCTTAATGACATAGTAGGGTACTTGTGCTTTTCCGCGGCAAAATGTTGCCCATCGCGTCATTTGGGCATGATTTTCATTCATAATTACATCGTTCGCTTCATGTCATAATGACATAGTAGTGTACTTGTGCTTTTTCCGCGGCAAATTTGTTTGCCATGCGCGTTCATCTTGGGCATGATTTCATCATAATTACATCCGTCGCTTCATGATCATTAATGATCAGATAGTGACTTGTGCTTTCTTCCGCTGGCAAAATGTTGCCATCGCGTCATTTTGGCATGATTTTCACTTCATCAAAGGAACGATGTTCAAATCGTTCGCTTTCTATTCATATACATAAGTAGGTTACTTGTGCTTTTGATTTTGTACCTTTTTAATGCGCCTTCACTAAATCAATGTTTCAACGACTCGGCGTCATTTTTGGTTTAATTCCTCAGCATTGTGCATCTAGATATACTTTATTGAGTTGATTGACAAAATAGAGCGTCGTTGGTCAGTGTGTGACTGCGCCTTGCCTACGAGGCTGAGCTTCAATCCCGACACGTACAAATGTATTTGCGAATTTCGAAAAATATATTTACGTTATCCGACGCTCTTACGGGAAGAAACATCGTGAGGAAACCTTCATGCACGTCTCCGAAGAATTCGAAGGTGCGTGTGAAGTCGTCCAATCCGCACTGGGCCCCGTGGACGACTAAGCCTAATCAACTCTATAGTTAGGCTTGTGCCCCCGTGGGACGTTTAATGCCAGCTGATGATGAGACTATTGTATGATTTCCTGGCGTCTTAGGGAAATATAAACACAAAAAAGTATCAAAAAGATGAGACAGGCAGGTTGTCAGACCGTGTTTAGCGCGTTCTTGAATGAAAATCCTGAGGTGTACAAATAGGAGGCTTAGTACGTTTTATAGTGGGATGAAGCCTTGACTATCAACACAGTGTGTACCTACTCTAAAATTGTTTAGTTTATTTTCCTCTAAAAAAACATAATGCACTTATTAGAACCTTATTTTTCACGCGAAAACTACTTAACCGATCATCATAAAACTTTGTACACATATGGAGTATTATCAGTAACGTAAAATAGTTTAATAATTTTCAAGGCAAATACACATACGTTTAGTTAATATATAACACACAGAGTAAAAATACTAAGAACAATTAAAGATTCCACAGATAATAGTTTATATTTTAAAAAATACGAAAGGCAAATAGATTGTTTGTAATCTAAATCTAAAAATGAAGCCACATTAACCATCTAGCATTCCAGTATCCGAGGTGAAGTCACGAGGAAAAGCTATGTATGTGTTGGGTATATTGGTGTACAAACCAAAGTGAAGAGCACGGCTGGCGAGGCACGCGTGATCGCCTCCTGTTGGAATATGTGCGTCTGCGGACAGAAGCCGAGCCGGCCCGATCCCGCGACCACACTTGAGTACCACACTACCGTGCAAGCATCTTTGATTCGCTGTGCATGGCGGATATCTAATACACGCATTAGCAATTTTCTATTAGACATTTCTGATCAAATGCTATAAACAAATAACTACACCATCGAAAATCTAAAATCAAGTTTTCAAACAACTTGCAAACGAATTCGACATTCTATTAATCACACACTTGGGTAAACTAACACCGTGTGTAAAGAAAAAGATTTCAACAGCGCAACGTTCACCAGTCTCTCTTCGGACAATCAGGTGACTTAGCTTGTCCTAATCAAACTGGAAAAAATAAAACAATGTGACTTTCACTATGCGTAGATCCTTCTAGTGAGATTTAACCACACAAGCCATAAAACACCAATCGTATAGTCTGCAGATTCAAGATGTGTATTATGTATCAATGATTATGACTTATTAACTATTATAGACATCTTATCTCAAATTATAATCTACGTAAGCGAAATTTAAAACATTGATAAACGAAGCACTGTGACACGTATCTCCTCCCACGACATTTAATCATAGATGACTAGGTAGTTAGCTTGGACGGACTCATCATCCACATCGATGCTCGCCCCGATGCACGTCCAGTGATTCTTGTAGCTTTAGGCGTTTGACAAGCACATGGTGTTTTACGGCTCGTTATACTCATGAAGAAACTACTAGAATAACTAGTATTTTATATATGTCTCGCGTGGACTGTGCCTTCCTCGGAGGCTGAGTCAATCAGTACCATGCAATTCAAATAAGTTATCGACTACTGAAGAAAATCATGAGAAACCTCATTCACCTGGCGAGGATTCGAGTTGAGCTCCAATCCGACTCCCTGAGCTACGCAATCCCAGAGAAGTGCCTCAGTTAGTAATGAGGATGATGATTTAGTGCCGTATTCCAACCAAGTAGCGATGCAGTTTAATTAACGGCTACACTCCGATCTAACTGGATATTACAGTTATACATAGCGTATCCGCGCAGCGGGCCGCCTTTGTCATTGCTTTATTTACAAACTAAAAAGTATTGTCAAAACTATAGAAGCTTTGTATTTCTCATTACATCAGCTACTGCGAAAAAAGTTCGTCTAATCTCCACGCGTTTCAGAATCACCCGGACAACAGACATAAAATTAAAAATTTATATTTGGCATATTATATCATACTATATATATTCATGAGAAAGAGGTTCATAAAAAACAGACACTCTAATTTTATTTATAAGTAATAGATTACAGTCCTAAGATAGGAGCCGGGACGGACGATTTTTTTATTTTATGTTATACTTATAAGACAACGGGACGGTCAGCTCGCTCACCTAGTAGTAAGTAATACGTCTGACCATGACAAAGGATGTGAAGGAATAATCCGAAGGTAGTTATTATTTTCCGTCAACACTGCCCTGCGCCCGTCACCCGAGACGACTGATCTTAGGTAATTTTACTAGCTACAGTTGTATCATCATACCGAAACCCAGAAGTGCAAAACACTACTACTTCACAGATGTCATCTGGCCCTGCGGGTGTACCTTACCCTTGAGATCAGTACCGAGTCTACCAAGTGGCTGATCTTATGTTAACTTTTTCTAGGTCTTAGTATATTCGCTATTCATCATCTATAACATCACTCAGTCATACACGTCCCCACCGAGGGGCACGAGCCTACCCGTATAGGGTCTTCAGGCCTTTGGCATCCAAGCGGACTCAGTGCTGGTAAGACTACTTCACGCACAACCTTTGAATCTCTTCGCAGGCATGCGTAGGTTTCCTCACGATGTTTTCCTTCACCGTAAGAGCGTCGGATACGTACATATAATTTCGAAAATTCGAAAACATATTGGTACGTGGCGGGATTTGAACCTCAGCCGTTAGTAGGGCAACAATCCACACCATTGAGTCACCGACTGCTCCCGATCACTATCATTAATGTATAATTAAATACCTTAGTGATGTTCTTGATCTGTATGCCAACGTCCTCGTGGCTGGTGGGCTCGAAGTAGCGCATATCAGCGGTCATCGACTCCTCTTGCTCGTCCATATCGGGGTCCACGTCATTCTTCCTTCGCTGTTTAAAAAATAAATTTAAATATTCATAACAATATTATATATTTGTTTGTGTTTGTTCGTTCGTTTGTGTTTCCGGCTACATACAACCCCGTGGCAACGAGTGAATAGGCTTTTTCTGGGCAAGCTCGCTCCATTTTAGAGCACGTCTCTCCCACTAGGATAGTCTGTGCTCAAGAGCAAGCCCATCATGAATAAAAAAAAAGATACAGAACAATATTTTATCCCTTAAAAAACAGTAGTACCTAGTTTTAGTTAACAAATAAATATCTACCGATATTCACACAGCGCCATCTAGTCCCAAACTAACTATAAACTGTACAGTTACATTTCCCATATGGGTACTATAACCGATTATCATTCTTATTTACTTATTTGTGTTTAACCATTGTTTAGTACAAATGTTATAAGCTGGATGCTTAGTTTGGCTCTGTAGCGCTGTGTTTTATTATATTTTCATTATTGAGTGCTGGTAGCTCATTGGTATAGACTGTAACTGTCGATCTAGACGGCACAAGTTCCCAGCACGTGCCAATTTCTATAGCATTTTCGAAATTATATGTTATACGTTATCCGATTCTCTTACGGTGAAAGTAAGCATCGTGAGGAAACCTGCGCACGCCTGCGAAAAGATTCAAAGGTTGTGCGTGAAGTCAGCCAATCCGTACTGGGCCCGCGTGGACGACTAAGGCCTTTACAGGTAGGCTTGTGTCCCTCGTTGGTGACGCTTAATACTAATAATACTCTCATTCCTAAAATTAAGATATAGGTACGGGACTTCCCTACGATATTTACCTTGAATAGGAAGTACCAAGGTTTGGCCTGCCCGAAAGGGCCGGGCCTCACGTGCTCCATATACCACGACAGTGCAAGGAACAACAACGTCTGCAATACCATGAATATCATCGCCATAAGCACTGAACCTGACACCTTTGTGTGTGGCTCTAACATTGTCTCGAAGGTAAGGCCGGTACCTGTGGAAGAAATAGTTTTTCATTTGTTTCTCAGCTTTACTAAACGCCAAATTTCGTTAATATTAGACTATACATGTTTTAAATTTCTGTCAACTTTAAAAATGCTTTATCGATAACGCTCATCGACAGCAATTATATACAGCACTACGCGCTCTATAAGGCCTGTGAGTGCGAAAGGAGCGAAGATAGCGCGGCACCGCTCCCACGTCTTATGAGCGAGTCGGCAGCGAGATTTGGCGTTTAGTATACGCAAATGAGCAGACGTCTGGACATGGACGGATGGACACTCGCAACACCGAAATAGCAACGAGCTGCCGACATTTAGGCCTCGGACTCGAATACAGCGGGCAGCGGTGGGATCTTAAGCGAAAAGTCTAACGGAGCGGGTAAAACCTTAGACTTAACTACAGTTCAGTTCAGTTTACAAATAAATGTTTTATCTATCTATCTATAACTAACTAGATGCATAATCTTACTTAAAGTGTCCGCGGCAAGTCTGCTCATAGCGTCGGTTGGGCAGAATTTTCATTCATAATCACGTCACTACCTGTCATTTTGACATAGTATGGTCGTGCTTATATACCCTTTTAATGACACGTTAAGATCAAAATTATGTCATGAATATATATCAATAAGTCAACTTATGTGTCAAGCGGCTCGAACATTTTTCGGTTGATATTTCTTCGTGATTGTGCATCCACTTAGTTTACAGTCTCTAAGGGTAAAAACAAATATTTCGATAACGCAACCACGAACACATCATTAAGCCATTAAAGTACGAGTCTACGAGTATAATATTCATAAATAATAATTACCATATTTCTCTAGAGTGTAGACCTCCATGCTGAACCAGTCCAACGGGCCGTACGGGAACATACCACAAAAGAGTGGTGACATCCCTTTGAATATGTACTTCCCAGCAATGTACGGCAGGCCCAGGAACATGATAAACAGAACCGCAACGCCTAGAGCGAACTGAACTGGAAATAGAAAAAAAATAGGTTAACAATATGTTAAATGGTATGGTATCTCATTATCATCAGCTCATTAAACGTCCCCATCGAAGGGCACGAGCCTACCCGTATAGGGTGTATAGGACTTAGTCGTTCACGCGGGCCCAGTGCGGGTTGGCCGACTTCACGCACAACCTTTGAAAATCTTCGCAGGCGTGCGCCTGTGTTCCCTCACGAAGTTTTACTTCACCGTGAGAGCGTCGGATAACGAATAACGTATCACATATAATTTCGAAATTTCGGATTCACATTGGTACGTGCCGGGATTTAAAGATACTGGATTAGGGAGCAACAGTACCTATAAAGAAAAGGTTGATAAGGTTCACTACCACCTTTTCTTTGGTGATTATTCTATCCCCAAGCCACCTTTTATGTCACAAATCGTAATATGAAGTCATAAGAGAACGGTACACCAAGTTCGCTTACCTGGTTGTAAGTGATACCATGACCGATGCAGTGTTAAGAAAATTACAAACAAAACAGTAGATAGTCATTATTTTCCGTTAACACTGCCCTGTGTCCAGGGCGTCGGTGGATCATTGGTGTGAACTTTTACCTTGGAGGCTGCAGGTTCAAATTGAAGGTGGTGAAGGTGAAGGTAAAATATCGTGAGGCAACCTGCGAAGAGATTCAAAGGTTGTGTGTGGAGTCAGCCAATCCGCACTGGGTCCGTGTAGAAAATTAAGGCCTATACACCCTTTACGGGTCGGTTCGTGCCCCGCGGTGGGGACGTCTAACGAGTGGATGATAATGAGTGCCCTGCGAATAAACACACAGCGCCATCTAGCCCCAAGTTAAGCGTTAAGCCTGTATTATGGGTACTAAACAACGGATAAACACATATATAATTTTTTTTGTAAATACATACATATTATACATAGAAAACACCCAGACCATTACAAACCGACATGTTCATACACACAAATGTTTGTACTGCCCGGGGATCGAACCCGGAACCCTTGGTGTTGCGGCCGACCTCTCAACCGCAACACCAAATGGGTCGTCGTACATAGTACTTAAAATAACTCACCGTTGGTGACAATATAGCTGGCGAAGTATCCAAAACTGAGAACGGAGCACCCGTTCAGCAGCAGTATCATGTATACGAGGAATCTATTCGATTTCGGCAACAATTGTATGTTTTTGCCACTCGTCAGGATAGGCGCGTTGAACGAAGTCACTAACAGCAGCATCATTATGGCGTTGGTGAGGTGCGACAGGCACATCGTAGTAGGCCGTACGCCCGCCATTTTCAAGAGCATCTGTTATATAAGTTATATTATAGAGTTACTATAGTACCTAATAATAAAACATTTTAAACCTAAGTATTCCCCTTAAATTTTAAGAATAACCGTTTTTCCTGTTTTTATCCGACTTAAAGAAAGGAGGTTCTCAGTTTTAAATTGTTGTTGTAAATACATAAATATTATATATAGAAAACACCAAGACCAATACTAACAGACATGTAATGCACACAATGTTTGTACTGCCCGGGGATCGAACCCGGAACCCTAGGTGTATGAGCCGACGTCTCAACCATTACACCAAATAGGTCGTCAAAACACACATCATAGTATATATCATTTTGCTTGTTAATATTCTCTTTCTTTTTTCTGTAACCTCAATTTTTGTATCGTTCCTGTCTGTTGCCGCTAACTTTCCGTGATATTTATATGCGAAAACTGTAATAGGTAGTAAGAAATGTATATATTAGTTTTAAATTTTAAGAAACTCACTTAAATTATTCATATGAAATTTTTATTTACTATAAGTTTTTCATAATACTGTAATATAAAAAAAATACTCTGGTTTAAAAAAAAAATATTAACCTGCACACCGGTAAGGCGTTCCTCCATAAGCCTCATCACAAAGTTGATAAATATAAATGACATCGACGATTGTATAACCATGTTCAGAATCAGCACAAACAGTTCCATCGCCATATCATTCGTGTTGTCCACGTACGGGAACTCTTGCAGCGTCACTCTCTGTGAAGAATAAATCATCATCATCAACAGCTCATTAAACGTCCACACCTTGGGGCACGAGCCTACCCGTGGCGGGTGTGATTAGGCCTTAGTCGTCCACGCGGGCCCAGTGCGGATTGGACGACTTCACACACAACCTTCGAATCTCTTCGCAGGCGTGCATGAAGCTTTCCTCACGATGTTTTCCATCACCGTAAGAGCGTCGGATAACGTATACGTATATTTTCGAAAATTCGAAAACACAATGGTACGTGGCGGGATTAGAACCTCAGCCCTCCTGGTAGGAAGGCGACAGTCCACACCATTGAGCCACCGACGCTCTGTGAAGAATAAATCAATAATAAATAAATAACCAAAAACATTCACACAGCGCCATCTAGCCCCATGTTAAGCGCGAAGCCTGTATTATGGGTACTAAACAACGGATAAACATACTTGTACACATTTATTTTGTAAATACATACATATTATACATAGAAAACATCCAGACCATTACAAATAAACATGTTCATGCACACAAATGTTTGCACTGCCCGGGGATCGAACCCTTGGTGTAGCAGCCGACGTCTCAACCAAGAATATTAAATAAATCATTTGTTTATACAGGAAAGGCAAACGAGCAGCCAGATCACCTGTTGGGAAGTGAATACAGCCGCCCATGGACATTTGCAACACCAAAGGAGCTACAAGATGCGTTGCCGGCCTTTTAAGCAAGAGTACGCTCTTTTCTGGGGTCCCAAGTAAAAGGAATAAAAGAGCTTGTATGAAAAGATTGATGGATGTGAATGAAGCTAGGGAAGTATGTCAGGAGCGCGCAAAGTGGCGTTCCATCATCACTGCCTACCCCTCTGGGACCTAGGCGTGAGCTTTATTTATTTACGCTCTTTTCTTGATGGTCTGCAGGTCGTATCTGTCCGGAAATACCGCATGCGGCAACTCATTCCTCAATTTCGTGGTTTCTTGTGGAAAGTTTCTGTTAAAACGCACAGTTGTGCTCAGCCTGTCACTGTCTACCTCCGTGGTCTAGAAGGCACATCATTCGGCTGCGTGACTAGGAGGTCGTGAGTTCAAATACCGCGGGAAAACATCACTGTGACATAGCAGACTGAAGCAACTGATTATCCGAAAAGAAAGACGATTCTGTGCTTCAATAGGCACACTAAGCTGTCAGTCCCGACTACACTCTTAGGACAGTACTCGTTCACACCCACCAATCTATTGGGCCCGTATGGTGGGTTTAGGCCCAATCAACCGCATAGATATGCTATGGAAAGCCTGTGTCCTGTGAAGGCTATCGGCTGATGATGGTGAAATGGATAATGTACCTGTGTGATATCGGCGCCCGTACGGAGTTCCAAGTAGCTGGTGTCGATGGCCCACTGCAGCTGCAGGAACGGTTCGTATATTGTACCTGCAATATGATTAAGAGATTTAATACATTTCGAAATAGTTTGGAGACCGCGTCTTGGCAAGCGTAGCGTAGGACGCCCTCCGGCCCGATGACTTGCGAAAGGTCGCTGGTGGAAGCTGGATGAGAAAAGCGGAGGTCCGGGATGTCTTGTGAAAATGGTGGAGACCTATGTCCAGCAGTGGACTGCACTAGGTTGAAGAGAGAGAGAGAGAGAGAAAATAGTTTGAACAAATTAATTTATACATAGACACACCCAGATCAACAAACAGCAAACATGTTTATGCACACAAACATTTTATTGCCCAGGTAAGATTTAATTTTTTAATGATGTTGACAGTTGATTGCCTTTTTAACCCCATACATTCCTCGGAAACGAAACATGTAAACTTCTTACAATTAATACAATAATGTTCATTTTTGTACCTAACGTAATTACTTTTGTTAGCTATGTACGTACTTAAAATATATCATGTACATTATACATTAAATGTACGTGTTATTCTACAGTATACTATGAATTATTTAGAATAATAAATAATTCTCGAATAAGCACCTTTATTGCACATACCTACCTACATAGCTATAAAATGGAATGACTACTATTCGACTGATAAAAATCAATGAGGTACATAGCTTATTCGTTGGAAACTTAAATAAAGGAATTACTTAAAAATAATGTACTTGTTACGTGTTAAATGTTTATCTTTAACTAACTATCTAAAACACGTCCTTTACCTTTATGATTTTTGTATTTTTCGTAAAGATCTAAGTTTGTTCCGAAAATTTCTGCAAAGAACACCGTTTCATTGAGTGTTAAATTATTTAAAAAAGAAAAGACCCGTAAGTTAAAAAAAGAGTTTTTAAGGGATTTGCATTATTATTATTATAGGGAGACCTATGTCAATACCATGGACTGCAATAGGTTGAAAAAGAGTGAGATTTTTTTTTAATGTTTAGTTTCAGAAAGCATTTTTTCCTCTATTATTTTTACGTTCTGTTCGATTCCCGTTATTTGGAAGTCATCGACATCCAGCAATAAATTTTAAAAGAACTCTGATTTCTTAAAACAGTTTCATTAATAATGTTTGAAGTTTACTACATTACCATTTAGTAACGGGATTTCCGCGACATTAGAAAAAATAATTTCCTAAATCGGTGCATACATATAATTGCACCAGTAGAAAGGTTAGAGAACTGTTTTGCTAAAAGGAATAGTAGTTTATACAATGTGTTTTTATATCAAAAAAGATACAATGACAAAAAGGGTTATCAATTTTTCCAATTACATTACTGTCGACATCATTCAATGAAGGTCATTACACATTTCCATGAAAAACATGCACGACTTAATAATTATGCATTTACAAACAGCAAACATTTTGTTTTTTACATTGAACTCAATGGTAACCTATTATCTATTTCCAGAACTTCGCTTGCTTTGTAATTGGATGAATTGGGTAATTGAGTAATGCCTTCTTATAAAAAGTCTTAAGTTATGTAGTTATGTACCGTCTCCGTAACTTTCCGAAACAACTTTTGTGTCATCATCCGACCCATCTGGTGTAATGGTTGACGTCGGCTATTACATAAAGGGTTCCGGGTCCGATCACCAGGCAGTACAAAAATTTGTGTGTATGAACATGTCTGTTTGTATTAGTCTGGATGATTTCTATGTATAATATGTATGTTTATAGAAAAAAGTATGTAAGTATGTTTATTCGTTGTTTAGTATCCATATTACAGGCGTATGCTTAGTTTGGGACTAGAAAGTGTTGTGTATGTATATCCTTTTTTTTTCTTTATCATCATTAAATATTACAGTCTAATTTCTTTGTTTAGGTAAGCGTACGTTCGAAATATGTGTATGTGTGCTGTCGCTGCATTCGGAACACTTTTTTCGGTTGTTTTGTTAATATATCACGAATCTATACTTTATACATCATTGCCCACGACATAAACAGATCATGAGTCCATCTGGCCTCCGTTTCTTTTGTCGTTTACATGGACGCCACTCGAGAACCTCAACGCCCTATCGGCCATCGGTTCTAACTTTGCGTAATTCAACAATTGGTCAACACAAAAAGAAAGCAAGCCTAATCGATGACCTTGCTGCCGCGAATCACTCCGTGCGGGCGGTTTCAGGTTGTTCCGCGTACTTACACAAACGAGATTATATTTTGATTTGTAGTGTCGAATATCTACTACAAAGAAACCATATGAATAATGATTGATACTCTAAGGTATGGCGATTTAAAAGAAACCTTATATATATGTATATAAAATGATATGACATAGGTATCTACAATACTTAGAACATATTAGAGTTAGTAACACAAAAGCATTTTATCAATCATATCATATCACATCAATGTACAAAACTCACTGCCTATTTCATTATTAAACTTATTATTACTAAATCACAAGTAAAATTAAGTGCTACAAGCTGTTGTTATAAAAGGGACATTACGATGTTTACTTTAATTGTTTCCATATGAATTTTGATGACTACTACCACCATGGGCTTCGGGTACAATCCCAGTGCAATACAAACATTTGTTTCTTTTTTCGACTACTGCTGTTGGCCGCAGATGACCTTTACAGCTTCACCGGGCAATTGGCGGGCGCAGATGGCTCTCAGCCTTAAAAATTGACACAACGAGCCTAAGGGCGTCCCAGAGTGTCCCTAACGAAAATTTGTGTGCACAAACATGTCAGTTTGAATACTATGACTCTATATTCTCCATCCAAAGGTTGCCTGGAAGAGATTGCCATGTGCAATAAGGCCGCCCATTGTACTCTCTTCTTTCTATGTAATGCATATTTTTTTGTGTACTATAAAGAATCAAATAAAAAATCTTCAAGATAGTAAAACACGGTTGTTTTTACTATCTTGGGAGCCAGGGCTATGTCGAATGTTGTTTCAAATGTACTATTGTATTAAATAAATAAATATATTTATTAGCATAAAATAAATAATATGATAGGCATTACTTAGAGCCCCTAGTACAAGCTAAACTAAACAAGCTGCATGCTTAAATTGCGGCTGGATTGTGACGTGTAAATACAACATGCTATAAGTATTTTCAGCACCAGCTCTCAGAACCAAACTTGGTCTGCAGTCTCCTTTGAGTTGAATCCAAAACGATTATAACTTGCTCTGTAGCAAAATACAGGTCCTGGACATATTTAATGATTCATATTTGACATTTAAAGGGAAGATCATGCACTTTATGAAGTCAGAGGCTACATAATGGTTTACTTTGAATGAAATGTCACTATAATATAATAACTTAACTTGTAACTAGTTATAGTACAAAAGTAATAATAATATATTGATAAGGTTGAACTCTACCACAGATTTCCCAATACAGGAGATGGGGCAAGCCGCGTTAAAAAGTGCGACAAATGTATGCTCAACGAGCATACACTGGCTATAGTTTACGCTCCGTGAGACGAATGAAGACGCACGAATTTTAGAAGAAATTACCGTTTTTTTTCCAAAATGCCATTCTGTGCAATTGTAACATGCCATCATCGCAGTGAATCAGTAAAATTTACCAAGAAATATAATATCTTTTCACAGGTAAGAATTGAAAAGTAATTGCGACACTGGGACTGCCTATAAACTTGGCGGCTTGTCCAGTCTAATTGTTATTCGGATGTCTGTGAACTCTACCTATAATTGGTACATATTGTATCAGAATTTTGAAATGTAACACTGTAATATTATGATATATGTATACATGTATTGTTGGTGAGTCTAAATAAATAAAAGTAAAACATAAAAAAACCGCAAAACATACACAATCTTATAGACTTTTTACTTTGAAGCTTACCAAAGCTTTGATGAGGGACCATGAGTCCGTCCGCCGGTGCTGTGGTTTCAGTCCTGAAGGGTGCCTTCATCCGTATCGTGTAGTTGAGTGATGACGGTGTCTTTTCAGCCACAACATCCTGAAATTAAAGCCCATATATTATATACCTATTTATCCAATCAAAACCCTGATACTACCTCCGTTATCTAGTGGGTACGGTGTTCGGATCATATCGACCCGCACAGATTATGACTAAGGTATGCAAAGTGAGTCACACTAATGGCAAAACAATAAATAATTTATATTTTTGTCAAATTAAGTGATAACTGATAATAGATCACCTATGATTTCAAATCTTTAGAGGTAAATGGGCGAATAAGTGGGAATCATTTAATATGTTGGCGATGTTCCGGGTTGTCTGGACACAAAGGGTATGCACTGCTTTATTTAATTCTTTATTGTATATATGGAGCGCACGCCACTGGTTCATTCATCCCGCTGGGATATTTCCCTTTGTGCGATTTATCCTAGTTTGCTTAGGACATGCAGACTAAATCACCCAAAAGAAAAATGTGCTTCGAAAGGCACGTAAAGCCGTCGGTCCCGACTACCATAGTAGTCGTCAACACCCACGAACTTCAATTGGGCCCGCGAGGTGTGTTACGGCCTAAGCTCCCCACAGCTATGCTGAGCGGGAAGATGTGCCCTGCAGTGAGTCGTAATAGGCTAATGATGTTGAAAACTTCGGATTTAATTCAAATTTAGTAGTACATACTTTATAAGTCGCAGCGTGAATCTTCGGTCACGTAGACAAGGACAAATTATTCTCATTTATTGCAAAAGTAAATAGCCAAACTAAACCAGACTTATAGTAAATAGTGTTAAGGTGTGAAGTGTAGTGCACCAGTTATCCGTCTCATTTAATACACAAAAAGGCCGCTTTGTGCAATTCCTTTTAGATATATAATACAATTTAGATTTAAAATTACAAAATGGTTACTTAGCGAGCGATTCATATTGTGAATCGGATTTAATTCATATTCCGCAATTCATCCATTTGACAGTTTACTAAGAGAATTCGTAAAATGGACCACTAAATAGGAATTGGTTTCCTACAAAAATCCTAGCCCACTTTCCCATAAGCATTTTTCTTTCACCCAAAGGTTGCCTGTACGAAATTGCTACCTTAGCAATAAGGCCACCTACATTGTACTCGTTTTTTGTTGTTTCATGTTGTGTTTTATGCTTTTTTAATATGTGCAATAAAGATTTTTTTTCTCTTATCTTATACAAGAATATGTCTATTAATTTTTACGAAAATTTGCAGCATTGCAGAAGATGACATGGAATTATCTGCCTGCGTCTGTGTTTCCGGCCACACTGTTGCAATCAAAAACGAATTGGCTTTTTATTATCAAACTCGCTCCATCTTAGAGCACGCCTCTTCCACTAGGACTGTGCTCTAGAGAAAGCCCATCATGAATTAAAAAAACATTCAGGGAATAAATTGCGTAAAGCAATATTGTTTGTTTTCGCCTTTTTGGACCGGCTGATCAATACCGACGCACCTCACTTCAGTGAACGTATTAACCCTATGACCGCCAATGTCGCCTGAAGGCGCCAGACACAATTGATTTTCTATTGTGTCTGGATTCGCAGCGTTCAGGTGGTAATTTTGTACTACTGTATAAATTTTCTTTAGTGTTCGACTGATATTATTCGTCGATCGTAGTATGATTTCTTACAAAGATATAGGTACATTAAAGTTAGTTTTTTTATGTTATAGGGAGCAAACGAGCAAGAGAGACACCTGATGGAAAGTGTTCAACTCCATAAGTAGTCTTAATTATATTCATAGTCTTAAATAAATATCCACTGACATTCGTACAGCGCCATCTCTCTCTCTCTCTCCACAGAACCCGGAACCCTTGGTGTTGCAGTCGACGTCTCAACCGCTACACCAAATGGGTCGTCAAGTCTTAAATATATTCACGTTTATGCTTATCGGCACGGAATCCATCGTCGCAAAATAACTGTCTTTGTTACACGTAAATTTAAATATATTTATTTTTTAAATATAGAGCGTCGATAGCTCATTAGTATACACTATTGGCTTTCGATCTGAAGGGCGCAGATTCAAATCCCGCCACGCATGTGTCTTTTCAAATTTTCGAAATTATATGAACGCTTACAAACGCTCTTATGGCGAAGGAAAACATTGTGAGGAAACCTGCGCCCACAAACTACTAAGATAAGATTGAAGGGTTGTGCTTGGAGTCGGCCAATCCGCGAGGACGACTAAGGCCTATACACACTTCACGGGTAGGCTCATGCCCCTCGGTGGGGACGTCTAATGAGCTGATGATCACATCAAAAGAACAGAATATATCACGTCATCATCAGATGATGAAGTGATGTACGAGTATCCTATTCTTTTTTTATTTCACAGGTATCAACCGATCATACAGTTCACTTGGACGGTCCGGTCTCCATTGATAGCAATGCTGTTAGGAAAGACCTTTGCCCTGCAGTGGGACCTTCGATCAGAACTATGATCGAAGAGTGCTAGCTAAAGATCGATTATTTAAATAAATAAATATTCACATACATTCACCAGACCATCTAGTCCCAAGTTAAGCGTGAAGCCTGTATTATGGATACTAAACAACGGATAAACATACATATATATATTTTTTTGTAAATAGATACATATTAAACATAGAAAACATCCAGACCATTACAAACAGACATGTTCATGCACACAAACGTTTGTAGTGCCCAGGGATCGAACCCTAAACCCTTGGTATAGCAGCCGAAGTCTCAACCGCTACACCAAATTGTATTTGATGTTACATCGATTGGTTCGCTATTCACATTGTATCTATAGTAAATTATTCACGCAGCGAAGGCTGCCTACGTTGAGGTTGCCAAAAACGTCATTGGCTATCATATTGCATAAACAAATAACAATGGGTCCGAGTTAAAACAAACAAGGTTACGTTGTTTACGAAAACACATTTGTTCGTGATAATACATAGTGTAAAAGAAACCTTTTGTTTATGAAGGAGACGGGACGACCTTTTCATTCCCCTAATGGTACTCGTAATTGATACGCCTTGTGTTAAAAGAAACCTATAACATATAAATATAATTTGAGTGTCTGTAATATTTGGTTGATAGAAACCCATTAATGTAGATGGCATTTAATTTCCGTCAATGCTGCCTGCTTGCATGTTTTTATGGGATGGCGGGCAAACGAGCAGTGTTTGCGAAACGTTGCTAGTGGAGGCTGGATGAGAAAAGCGGAGGACCGGGATATCTGGCGCAAAATGCGGGAGACATATGTCTAGCGGTGGACTGCGATACAAGGGCGGAACCAAGTTAGGCGCCAGGAGGGGGTCACATAGTAGTAGTTAAGTTGAGAACTTATAAGGTATTTTGTTAATGTGCGTTAGAATAGTACTTAAAAATAGCTTAGAGGGGGTCATGACCCCCATGACCCTCCCCGTGGTTCCGCCGTTGCTGCGATAAGAGAAGAGAAAACCCGCATCGAAATTGCTTTAGCCAAACGCGAGATAATCGCGGACAAACATACATACATACTAACAGGTCAAACTGAGAATCTCCTTTTTTGAAGTCGGTTAAAAATACTACCTGCGTCTGTCACATGAATGTTAATGTGCCGTCTACTTGAGTCAGAAGTGCCAAACATTTTTATTTCACGGGACGATATATGACATTGCGGTATAGTATCCGACTCAGTTCCCTACTCTAGGTAGCACATAGTATAGTCATCCATAAAATTAGTTAATATTTAGAAAAAATATATTAATAAAAATGTTCATCATCATCATCAGCTCATTATGAGGGGTACGAGCCTATCCGTAAAGGGTGTATAGGTCGTAGTCGTCCACGCGGGCCCAGTGCGGTTTGGCCGACTTCGCGCACAACATTTGAATTTCAACGTAAGCGTGCGCAGGTTTCCTCGCGACAATTTCCTTCACCTTAAGAGCGTCGGATAAACGTACATAATACTTATAATTTCTAAAAGAAATTTGTACGGGGCGGGGTTTGAACATGCACCCTCCAGATCGGAAGCCAACAGTCTATACCAAAGAGCCACTGACGCTGTATATTTAAAAAATAAATAAATGTTAATGTATATACTTGTAATTATTCTGCAACGATGTATTCCGTGCCGATAAGAATAAACGTGAATATATTTAAGACTAACTTTAACGTACCTACTTATATCATTGTAAGAAATCATATGTCGATCGAAGAATAATATCAGTCGAACACAAAATAAAATTTATTGAAATGCTCTGCTTAATAAAGGGACACTAAATTATCCCGACGGTAAACTGCATTGGGCCCGCATCTACTATCCGACTCGCACACATTCGCAAACGGAGGCAAATTCACCGAAAATACGAATTCTTTAAACTAACCGTGTTTTAATCCTAAAATTGTACTGTATTCACTTTTTTTTAAATAGACATTCACACAGCGCCATCTAGCCCCAAGTTAAGCGTGAAGCCTGTATTATGGGTACCAAACAACGGATAAACATACTTATACTTTTTTTAAATACATACATATTATACATAGAAAACACCCAGACCTTTACAAACAGACATGTTCATGCTCACAAATGTTTGTACAGCCCGGGGATCGAACCCGGAACCCTTGGTGTTGCAGTCGACCTCTCAACCGCTACACCAAATGGGTCGTCAAAACTTTATTTTTGGTTCTCTGTATTTAGATAAAATATTAAAATAAGTCCGTATCCATCCATATCTAAAATAACAGCGTCGAGTAAAATTACATACTATTAAATAGACATATATTAACGGAAGTACTTATTTTTTTATTTAAGTTACAAACTCAACAGAGTGCTCAACTACGGCTCACCAGTATTCAAACAATTGGACGTTGCTTAGGTGTTATTAAGTATAATCAAATCTGATACAAACACTTGTAATTGAATACACAAGAACCAGAAGCATGTGATATAAAAGGTGACACCACCTTTTATGAAAACATGCTTACGACCGTGAGGCATGATTTGCCGATTTGCTACTGTCAAAGGTGTTGTAACTAGCTTAAACTATAGCTAGCCCTTTCAGGATACAACACCCACTGAAAGGGATGCTATGGGGTGATTGGGCCGTTAGCCACCACGCCGGCCCAGTGCGCATTGGTTAAAAAAGCCTTTGCAAACTACTGTAGCGTTTGCTGAGGCTTGTACCTAATTGTACACTGGATTCTGTTTTATCTTATCTAACTTAATGATGTTTTTCTTGTTTATATTTTACTAGAGACCCGCTCTGGCTTCGCACGGGTGCAATTTTGATACTAAAACACTATAGAAAAACTGTGAACGTTGTTTCTACAAACATTATTTTGATAAATCTCGTACGGTTCATTCAGCCTGTGTTTGCAATGTAAGTGAAAAAAAAATTATTTACGACATCACATTAGAACCCTCGAAAATAACAGTATTTTAACAAAATTTTATGGATGTTTTAAAAAAAGCCTGTGACTCTATTAAAAAAAGCCGCATCAAAAGCCGTTGCGTAGTTTTAGGGACGTAGGGACAGAGAAAGTGACTTTACACTATTTAGTGATTATTTGTGTTCCTTGTGGTCAATAAATGTTATTCTATCTTTGATAGTAGAGAGAGTCAACGGAATCATGGAGAGGCTCAAGATAATATTTCTCGGTCACCCATTCGAAAATCGACCTTGCGATCTTCTACCGAACGCACTTTACATTGGTTATAGTAAAATTGTAAGGAAATATATTTTTTTAATCTTTTTGGTTTTAGATATGAAATGACATGTCAGCTCGTAAAGACAGCCCGGAATAATAAAAAGGATAATAAGAAAATGTGTTTGAAACTTAGACAAACAATAAACTAAGTAGGCTCGAACAAAAGAGAGATACAACTATTTATTTGTTCTATTGTAAGGAATAAGATGAGGGATAGTACCGATATGTATTTAGCGCGGGTCTGTTTGGGTATTATCTTGTGAATGACCTTATCCATCAAATCCATTGACAGTTGTGAGTCTGTGACTTTATCCATCTAAAACAAAGAGCTTTATTAGCTGACCTTTTATATCTCATTCTCTAAGTAGTTACTTTTTTTTCGAAGGAATATTGTTTTCGAAGATTATTTAAATAGGATGTGTTATGGGCTTTCGGGATGCATTTTTAAGTATTGCTGAAAAACTAATTTGTATACTTATTCAAAACAAATAAACTTAACATCAGCAAAAGTGGTCGAATGGGAATTTGAAGTTACTTTTTGATAAAAGAATAATTAAACACAAAGTTTAGTTTTTTAAACTATAGGACGGTCAAAACGCTCACCTGATAGTAATATACCTGACCATGACAGAGTGCGCTGAAGGAGACCAACATCTGATAGACAGTTTTTATTCTCCGTTAATGCCGTACTGCGCCCGACACCAGAGACACAGATGTTATGAAGGTCTCTTATGCCCAGTGTTTTTTTACTACCTACAACGCCCTCATCCCAAAACACAAAAATGCATAACACTCCAGTTGCACGGGACGATATCTGGCACTGCGGTGGTACCTACCTAGACGACTTAGTATCGAGTCTTCCACCTACGTTTTTAAGAATCAGAAAATGTTAGTTCAAAATCATAAGACAGTAATATTATTATTTTTTACTTCCAGTTGGTAAATTTAAAAAAAAAATGATCAAGATAACTGGTTCACTACAATTTCCACCTTAATACTTTAAAACATAAGTGTATTTTTGCTTACTTGTTCCTTTGAAAATAACGGGAATTATTGAATCCTTACCTAATGGTAAGTGATGATACGGTTGAGGATGGATCATGCCTGTCTAGAAACAGCCTAATCACTCTTGCTAAGAAGACGGCCAGGTTGTATTGCTCGGGGAACACACATAGAGGCAACAAGTTCCATTCGTTTGCGGTGCGCATTAGAAACGAGGCACCAAAGCGGGTTGTGCAGATACGTGGAATGTCACCACGAAAGGATGGAAAGCTTGTATCCTACTACTGCATATAAGTAGGTCTCCCCCATTTTGCATGTACTTTATAGTATAGAAAAGAGTATTTACTACTCTATAGTGTGTACTCCTGTGTAGAAGTCATAATTAAATAATAAAAGTTAATTTATTTTCTCATTACTTAAGTGTAATATATTTATATGTTATGTATAGTAGTGTAGTACGCGGCAAGTTGAGATGGCAATTTCGTAGTGTTGTGACATATATATCCGATGGCCGTTGGAGCAGACGAGTTCTGGAGTGGAGACCGCGTGTCGGCAAGCGTAGCGTAGGACACCCTCAAGCCCGATGGACCGACGACTTGCAAATGGAGGCTGGATGAGAAAAGCGGAGGACCGGGATATCTGGCGCGAAATGGGGGAGGACTATGTCCAGCAGTGGACTGCGATAGGTTGAATAGGAATAGGTGACATAACTTATTAGGTAGGTAGTTTATATCGACATTTTTTCCATGCAACAGAATAAGTGTAACATTAATTGAATTCGGTTTATTATAACTAAAATCATGAACCAGGTTTATTCAGATGTAGGCTATTGTGGTAAAGCACTTACTACTACACACTAAAATTAACATTGTTGATTGCCCAACAAGTAATATTAGATTATTTTTCATGTTGATAAGAAATGATTTTGCAAGGAAATATAAAACGTGACGAAGGAGTTACTGAAGATTGCCATCCCAAATTGTCGCGTCTAATACATATTCAATATTAATTATTTGTCTGCATATACAATTCATGTAACATACCTCAAATATCACCAAAGCATCGTTCCGTTTCATATCATCCGACATCACATAGCTCATTATTTCGGAAGTATCATTGTATGGATAGTAGCCTTTCAGATGTGTGCCTGAAACAAAAGTTCTAATAAAAGATAGAAAAAAAAAACATGTTTTACTTGACGCATCAAATACACAAACAAAACTTTAACTAACTTAAAGCTAAAACTTAAACATAGGATGCTTACAAATAAGGTACCCACTCACTGTATGTCCCAGTATCTATCTATATATAAATCACAAGCAACTTGATACTGAAGCCACGTCTTGGACTAGTCTACAGCTTCAATGAGAGATTTACTTACTATGGTGTCCCTAGAACATATGGGCTGATGACAATTGATATTGGCTAGAAAATTCTAGATCTTTGTCATGTAAGTATATAATGAAATTAATTTAAGGTCAGACGTCTGCTCCTTTATGTGGTATTACCACCAAAGAATGCTATCCTATCAGCTCATTATACATCCCCACCGAGGGGCATGATCCTACCTGTAAAGGGTGTATAGGCCTTATTCGTCCACACGCAACCTTTGAGTCTCACTGCAGCGTGTAGTGGCGTAATCGTGGCTCATTGGTGTGGCTGTTGCTTTCGATTCGAGATAAGATTTTCAATCCGCCACAATACCAATTGTGTTTCGGATTTTCGAAATTATCATATACGTTTAGTGAAACCACTATATCATCAAACTATTTGGTAATTTATTAGCAGACAGTTATTTAATATCGTAGGAAATGTTACGGTTGAAAGTTTGAAATAGTTTTCTGGGAACATCCACAGGACCTATTTATCTCTTCAAAGCTGTGGTATTAACCTATAAACCCATATTCATACCTTTATTGCACTCCATAAGTAACATAGATGTCAAACATAATACGGTAGTATATATATGGACCGTAGGACTACGGCAAGTAGAGAGAGAGGAGTCACTTAGCTCATAGTTATTAAAACAATTGTTTAATATGTGTGAACCTGAACCTACATTAATTAATAATAATATTTCATTGATTAACATGATAATTGACTCCCAGATCACTAGACTACATAAACAGTTAAAACAATATTTGTATAATAACAAAGTTAATTACACAACAAATTAGTACAGTATTTAACATATAAACAAACTTCAAGAGCTCCTAAATCTAGAGCATATAATGAAAAATCCTTAAATAGAATAGACTAGAATAATTTCGTACCTGGAGTGGGAAATGTTTTCAGCTGTGGAATGTTTAGTTTGCGCCCAACTGACCCCATGATAGTCTTGGTAAAGGGATTGTATGGAGTATACAGAATTAATTGGGGTAACTCTGCTCGACTCAGTTCCAGTGGTTCCTGTTAAAATTAATTTTATTAAATGATTGATATAACATAAAATTATTATGAGGCTGAAACTGGCAGAAAAAATCTTTTTTTATTATATGAACAGGAGCAAACGACATTACGTCGCCTGATGTAAGTGCACCACCGCCATTAAACATTGCAGGACCTAGTTTTTCTGGTACAATTTCTCCATTTCAGCCAGTAAAATTAATTGAGAATGTGGAGGTACAGTTTTCCGATGCGCCATTTATTTATTTTCTGATATGCTTCTTGCTATTGCCATATTTGCAGAATGAGCTTCAGTGCATTTTAATTGGTAGCACTATAAGACTATTCATTCTACTATATAATTACTATTTTTACCCTTTGACTGTCAGAGATGCCTTCAAGTGTCACAAACAATAGACTTTTATTTGTGTCTGGTTTCCTGGCAGTCAACAGGTTTACCATACGAAACACTAACTTGTACCGAATAAACTAAATTTAGATAGTTGGATGTAAATGGGTTATAAATATAAGAACATGAGTTGAATTGAGGCTCTGATTAAGGTGGAGTCAGCTAATGAAGTATAACCTATTAGCATGGGATGCCATTCGGGGTCGGATTTTTTGGGGGAAAAATAAAAAAACATAACAAGTAAGAAATTCTGTGCCGTGGTCTCATGGCAGTCTATGGGTTAAGGATAGGCCCATAACAAAGTCATTAGTGGAAGCCTCCATCACAGTGGCCATTATTTGTCAGCTAAATAATTTACAAGTGAATGATGAAACAATACATTTGATTTAATTTTTTATTTTATTTATTATTTATTGAAACAGCAATTTTATATTACAACACGAAAATTCCCAAAGCGTTAACAGATCAGTAGTCTAAGGACGGTTGTGTATTACACCCACCTCTAGCAGATAGCGTTTCAAATATATCATGTTAACAAGCCTCCTTATTTAGCATACATCAGCCTTAAATAATATTTTAAATAAA
>PQWD01002210.1:0-19804 GCA_019425675.1 Leucinodes orbonalis | reverse complement strand
GCGTCTTTTAAAAAAAAACATTACTTTCTGTTAAAAAAAGTTATTTCATTTTCAAGACATGTCTTTTCTACTATAGAGAGAGAACGAAATGTTTAATTGATCGGGGACAATGATTGCTTAAATGCGACTGATATAATTTTTGATGTTAAAAGTTCCAGTTCCTTCCGGTATATCTAGTTTTTATGTTTTATATTGTCGTATTACAACATCTCGTACATAATTGTACGAAGTTGGTACTGTCCTCATACCTCGTACAGAAGACCATTAAATTTTGTATTTGTACGAGGAAACTCGTACGTTTGGCAACCCTGGATGATATGTCAACTGTTAATGTCAGCCAAATTGTCAAAATGTTGTTTTTATTCATTTCATTTCAAACAGGCTAAAATCATAAACTATTCCTCGTCATCAGTAAGAATTTTTTGTTTAATTGATGAAGAAAGAGTGATGAACATGATAATGATAATGAGGGATGATCATGATGATGATGTATGATAGATTGATTCCCTCCCTTCCCTATAAGATTCAGTACAACTCAGTGACCGTTGTGTTATTTTGTTTCTGTTACCAACACTAGCACTTGTTCACAAACACTTAATGATTAAAAATCCACCATTAGCACGTAAACATTCCTGAATTAACCCTTAAACAAATTAAGCACTAGCTTAGGGACCCACGTCCAGGGGAGCCCCACGGAAGACAAAAAATGAACAGAAGGTTTACTGGAAATCTCATCAGTGAATGCCTGAAAAAGCGGGCGCATTTTTTTTTGTAAATAATTAAATATAGGTACTTTAGTTTTAGTTTTTGTGGCACCTACTCCACTTCCAAGGTACGTTTAATATATTTTCATCTTCTTTTACAAAAATACTAATGTTTTTCAATAGTAACCTATGCGCGCACTGCGATTATGTTCGGTGAAAAATAATTTCATGCAAAATCGACTTGCGTTTTTTTCGCAGTGCGCGGATTCGAGTAAGTATGTTACTCTTGTTTTTTTTAATCGTGTAGGTTTTTTTAAAGACAAATTCTTGTTCTTTTTCTTAGCGAGTGGACTGACCCCACACAAGTCCCTGTTTCAGAGTTTTGAAACCGCTTACGGCCTTTGACGCGTTTTTGATTAACGACAATTCGAAGGCGGCCGGGACCGACGGCTAAACGTGCCCTCCGAAGCACGGAATCGTCTTTTTTTAGAGAAACAGGTGATATTGCCTGCAATGTCCTAACCTAACTGACAAACAACTCACAAAGTGAAAAATCATTACCTATGTTGTCAACTACTGCGCTATGCTGCTAATTCCTGTTGACATACTGACAGGGGGGCCCCACAAGTGTCGATTGCTTAGGGCCCCGAGTAGTCTTAATCCGGCACTGCACGTAAACACAAATTTTAAATAAATAAAACAAAACTGACGACTTCACTTTTTCGCGTAGAAGTATTTTGTTGATTCGTTCTATTTTTACGATTTTAATGAGCATTACGCTAGCGGAACATTAATGGATTCCTTGACTTTAACTGAAAACAAATAAGCCGGGAAATTATATAAAATATCTTGGTTTTCTTGCTTTTGTGCATTGGAGATGGCTCTTTCTCTAATTTTGTATATTAACAACTCCAAAGGCATACCATGTCACGACCATGTTATTTCAAACGAACAAGGTTTCATTAACGAGTTGCATGTTTTTTTTCTAATTAATTAACACATGACAAAATAACTTACATTTCCGTAGCCGTAGTCTTACGGTTTATACTGCTGTTATGTTTAAAGTAGCACTTTTTTTGTACCAGACTGATCTGACTTTGGCATGTTGGGGATCGAGTGGCACTCCTGAAGATCCCCCAAAGGGAATGTTAATGTTGGATCCGAATAATCCCAAGCATTTTAATAATTGGTCTCCCCCACCCGGGGTATCAGAAACTTGGTTGAACTGGCTCAATTACTACAAAGAGGCTAATGAAGGCAGGGGCCAATACAAGGACCCTAATTTACCGGGAAAGCCATATGGGCATAATGTTCCTGGATTTCCATCATCATGGGGAGGTAGGTCTTTCTCTGTGTTGGCCAAAATTATTTCATTTGAGAGGCCCTCCCATGGTTTAAGGTCAATCCTTTTGAAATACTCGTATTCTACCTACCTAACCCTGCCAACCCTTATTTCAACAAATTCTACATATCACCAGAGATATTATAATATATACTATTATATCAGTAAATATGTATGTCTTCGTCGTTTCGTTACCGTTGTAGAGGTGAGACGAATTTTTAGTTTCTGTTCTAAAGTAATTCCCCTAAATTGTAGGGGAAAACCATAAGTTTATGTTTTTTTTTGTCAGTTGTATACAACAATTAGATTACATACCAAATTTCAGCTTTCTAGCTATGTTTTGCTAGTTCCTGAAATGCTTCAGGAACTAGCAAAACATTTTGATGATCACCAGTGTGTCAGTAACGAAATCGGCGTATTTTAGATACCAATAAAATCTTAAGTAATAGAGCTTAACTTTGTATGAGTTACTATAACTATTTGACGTAAAGGCCGGCACACGTGCCTACCAAGGTTAACTGTTGACTGGCTTCAAAAGTATATCAGAAATTATTTGGGTTCTACATTTCATAGTGGTTTTCGATGTTACAACAGCACACATATGTACAAAGAATACGTAGTTTTTTTTTAGTTTAAATTTTTAACAAAACAAGGAGGTCATCTATTTCATATATTAAACAGGAATTATTTCAGATCTAGGTAACCCACTAAGGGGTGTGGCGCCGCCGCCATGGGCCTACGTGCCTAGGAACGTGGGCAAGCCGACTTTCTGCTATCAACCACCTGAGTACGGGACCTGTAGTGGCTCCTTCGACAGGTAATCAATTACATTATAACAAAGATCGTCATCAAGGGCGCAGGTTCAAATCCCACCACGTTCCAATGTGTTTTCAAATTTTCGAAATTATATGCACCCTTAGGTAATGTATTATACGACGGTCTTACGGTAATGGAAAACATCGTGAGGAAACCTGCGCACGTCTGCAGAGAGATTCAAAGGTTGTTTAAGAAGTCGGCTAATACTGGTCTGCATGGATGACTACTAAGGCATTCGCCCTTTACGGGTAGTACCTTTACGGCCGTACCCCTCGGCGGGGACGTATATGAGTGATGATGATTTTGAATGATCTTCATCAGAAGTCTGAGAGCTATCTGTATCGCCACTTACATGGTGAAAATGTCAACGCTATCTGAGGCCAACAGCATTAGTTATTTAAGAAAACTGATCACCATCATCAAATCAATCTATAACGTCCCACTGCTGGGAACAGACCTGCCTTCTGTAGCTATGGCTCCATAGCTTTACTGGTTGCTTTATGTTAGAGGCAACTAGAACTAGGGTGACCGACATAGCCCACACTCAGAGGATCTTGTTCCTCCGAGGGCCTACAGGATTTACAAGTTTAGGATGTCAGTGGGTAGGGCACAGTGTGCTTAGAAACGATGCATGGCCGAAATGGTTTTCGGGTAGCGTCCACGTAACAGGAGATGAAATCTATGCCGACCTCCAACTAGATGGACCGATGACCTGATTAAGGTGGCGGCTAGCAGATGGATGTCAACTGCTAGGGATTGGTCGGCGTGGAAACCATTAAGGGAGGCCCTCGTTCAGCCGTGGACATTAGGCCGTAATGATGATGATGATAGGAGCAAGCGAGCAAACTAACTAAGTAAACTAACATTAAATAACACTGACATTGACATTAAAATTAAATTGATAAAACTAGTAGTATAGTATTAAATACATAGTAAGATTATAGAATATAGTATGAAATACATAAGAGTGTTAAATGCCCTCCTCTCTCCTAAGTTGCTGTGCCCGACAGGGTCCATAATGTACCTATATAACAAATTGTCACCTTCTAAACATTGTGGAAAAGCAATAAACGATTGATTGATTGATTGAACATCTGATGGTCCATAAACACCACCTCCCGTGTTCACTTGCAATACCAAAGAGCATTATGATGCGTCGCCTGCCCTTTGAATGGAAATACGCTTTTTTGAAAGAAGCAAGCGGCGACAGCTATAAATAATAACATTGCAGGTACGGCTACAACCCATACACGGACGAATGCAAGACGTTCCCGTACTCCGGATGTGGTGGGAACCGCAACAACTACCAGTCGCAGCTGAGCTGCGAGAGGGACTGTATGTCACCGCCAGTCGACGGCTGCTCCGTGGACTCGCAGATACCCGTCGACTATATTATAGCCTCTTGATTTTATTTACAATGACGTTGTCAATAATAAAATCCAAGCAAAAAAGAAAAGAGCGTCGGCGGCTCAATGGTGTGGACTGCTGCCTTCCTTTCGGGAGGGCGCAGGTTCAAATCCCGCCACGTACCAATGTGTTTTCGAATTTTGAAATTATAAGTAGGTTATCAGACGCTCTTACGGTAAAAGAAAACATTGTAATAGGTACCTATGCCTCTGCTGAACGAAGCCTCTCCTAGTGACAGTTTTGCGTCTAACCGCAAAACTATCACTTTCGTTTTTGAGGTACGGGTGGCTTATCTACCTATACCTACATAAAATTAATAATTATTAGTGTAGTAAGAAATCCGAATATAATTTGATATTTTCGTTTGGGAGTAGACTTCAAGACTGACTTGATTTAGGGGTTAGTGTGGAGTAATCATCATTAGCAGCTTATAACAGCCATTCCAGGGTGTTGAGTCATATAATTCTCATAAAAATATATCTGAAATTCTTATGAGAACTCCAACTGTTATGAGAGTCTAACTTTATTTATTTAACATAATTAAAAATGTTTAATGATAGTTATGTAATTAGTTAATTATTAATAGCAACACTTTTAATCTTCTTCGTCTTCGTTCTCCTCATCAGCGTCTTTGGGTTCCTCCACTTCTTCAGCCTTAAAGAAAAAGCATTTCTGTGAACCACACAGCATTTACCTAAAGTGCCATAATATGGTCACATGTTAGACCCTGAATTTCCTTTGATGTATAAAGGCCTCTTATTTTTTAACATTCAGGTCCACCATACTATGCACATATGTTAATTTTTCAACATTCAGGCATGGTAAAATATTTTCACTACGACTAACATAAGAGCAACGCAATCGCATGCTTAGAATATTTGAAAGAATTAATGAAATAATTGATTTGGTTCACAAAAAATAGGTACATATAAAACAAGAACAGATAAGTGCATAAGACAAAAAAAAACGACTATATTCTGAGCAACCTGTAGGTTTAAACAGATGTTGTCGTGAGCCCGAATAATAAGATACTATGCGGTAACATACCTGCGGCTCGGGTTCAGGCTCAGGGGCAGTTTCCTGAAATAATCGAACAATAATTTAAAATTGAATGTCGATACGCTATATTATTTAAAATTACCAATTTCAGACACTCTATTTCTCTTGGGGTTACAGGGTTCCGGATCATTTTCCGTTGATTATTGGCACATGGCCAAAGCTTTATTCCTTGTTTAGCAGGATACATCGGTAAAGTTGGCTAGAATCCCGAGATATATAGATTTCATGCTTCCAGCTTATATTGTAATTTACCAGGAATAAATAAACCAAAGTAAACATAAGAGACATACAAAGATTTCCTCCTCCTTAACGCTCTCTTCCTCTTCGTACTCGTCGCCGTATCCCACCGGGAACATGGCGAGGCACTCGCGCTCTCCCGACACCACGTCGCTGCTGATGTAGCACGGGTTCAGCCCGGCCAGCTGCAGCAGCGGCAGGCTACGTTTGCGGGACACCATCACGGCGATTCGGTCTTTGCTGGCATTGTGAATGAAGAATAATCAAATTAAAGCACTAAAACCTTCTCCTGAATGTAACAATAACAAATACCTACATTTACGAAAACCGCATCGAAATTGCTTCAGCCAAATGCCAAGTGCGAGATACTTATTCGCGGGCAAACATACATACATACTAACAGGTCAATCTAAGAACCTCCTTTTGAAGTCGGTAAAAATAAATCAAAGCTTAAGTTTCTCAAGGAAGGAAAATTCAAGTCTATGCAGAGGTCTGTGTTTGAGTCCCTAGTGTAGCATTTTTTGGGAGGACTAGAAAATTAGCCCTCCCAAAAATGCTACCTAATATGCTAATATTTAGTTCGCTAGATCAGAAAATAGGAGTGGCGATTTGTTTTTCGCTGGCGCTGCGAAATAACAAAAATTAAATAAAAGAAGCAGTCTGTCCTTCAGCTTTAAATTTGCCGACTAGTTCGCCAGATTATTAAGTTAAACTGATGATACGGTCTTTGCTGGCATTGTAAAAAAAAGAAGACCAAAGGCAAGATCAAAGTTGAAGTGGTAAATAGTTGACCGACTACGCTGGTGTGTCGCAGGAGAAATTAAGATAGGAGTGGAGAAGAGGTTTTTGCAATACGTGGTGTAATTACACACTCTTGAGCAGATCGACGTATCGCAGTATAGTGAAAGGATGCTGGTGGATACTTGATTAGGAAAACACAGGTCATCTGCTGCAATATGGAGAAACTTATGTGCAGCATTGGCCTGCAGTAGGTTGGAATGACAAAAGAATAAAATGTTTTTACTTGTTTGGCCAGTGTGATCAATTTATATAGCGTCTTATTGTCTAGAATACTTCAGTATCTAAGAAAACAATAAATTTTCAGGTTGCCTGTTTTGTTGTAGCTTTAACTAAAGGTCATACCAAAAAGGTCTTATAATTAATTATTGTTAAATAAGTGTTTACTCGATAAAATAGTACGTACTGTTTCCGCAACCTTTCCATTTTATCATATTGTTTTATTGAATAAGCAATATGCTCCGCGGTATTAGGATCATCACCAACAAATATGCCATACTGAAAACAATAACAAAGTTCAATTCGGATTGCTAAGGCATTACAAAACGGGGTGTCTCTTAAAACTTTGAGGTTAATTTAAAATGAAATTTAAAACGATAATTACAAAACTATCGCTAAGATTATCCCTACCATTTTTTTGCCAGTTCAAAAAAGTAGCTCAGTTTGTCAGTTAACATTCCTATCAGCCCTTCAGCAACCGTACTGCTGTTTCCATCATCATGACTTGATAACTAACTGCTTTAAACCAAAACCATCCAAGGTTATCCTACTAGGAAAGCTCACCGCTAGCATCTCGTCAGGGTATTGGTTCATGATTTCCTTGACTTCATGCCGCTTGTCGATGTTGAACATGACCAGCACATGCGGAGGGAGGTGCTCGGTCTCGATCCGCGTCAACTCTTGCACCACCTGGGGCCGAGATTAATATATTTTCTTATGTTATCAGTGTATAGGTCGGTCAGGACGCTCACATGATGGTAAGTGATACACCTGACCATGACAGAGCGGCATCGAGCGGCGGTTCCACGAAAGACTACTGTGCGAAGAAGTCATTTTTAGGTAGCCTTAGAAGTACCTTTAAAATATCTGTGGCGGTGACACGGCGGAAATTGCGTTTTGTTAACGATCATGAAATTTTTCAATATCACGTATATCAGTAATTCTATCATTAAAATACTCTTCATCTTGCGCAGAACGCGGTCATCTTTCGTGAACCGTACTGTACTAAGGACTACTTCTTCTAATTGAGTCGATATGGATTCACAAGTCAATATGGTAACGCGACCAATATTGGGTTACTCTAATCACCCTTTCATTTGCCATCCAGAGGTCCCGGAAACAACACGAAGATGGACAGTTCGGGCAAGACATTAGGTGTTCCATTGTCTGTGGGGTGTGCTATGAGTTATACATTAAATTATCGTCTTGCTATATGTACACAATTGTTATTACTTGCCTTTGGGAAAAAGTACGCAAGCCCGTTTGCTTTGGCTAGTTCGTTGGGCGGCGAGTACAAACCGGGTACAAACAGCCCTCCCGGGGGAATGTACTCCTCTCCCTCCACTTCGATGTCTGAGTGGAACTCTTCCTCTTCTTCCACTTTCTCTTCTTCTTGTTCTTCTGTCTAAAATAAAACCAATGAATATAATTATGTAGATATGTAAAGATAAAGGTTTATGCAATGTTATAAAAATACAGAAACTTTGTGTTGAAATAGAAACTTATGACCCACTTTACCCTATTTTCCCAATGATATTCTGTATATATAAAGGTAGATACGCCATCCGTGACTCAAAAACAAACCGCCGCAGAGAGTACAGTTTGCACTCTTTTGTTTAGGTAAACGTGTTCGAAATATGTGTATGTGTGCTGTCACTGCATTCAGAACACTTTTTTCGATTGTTTTGTGAGCATATCACGAATCCATACTATGTACATCATTGTATTTTCCCCTATCTTTTTACCACCCCACTTTTTCCCATTTTTTTTCACAAATTTTCCCTAAATTTTCATCGCAAACGATTGATTGATTTCCAAGTTGGCTACGCCAAAGTGTNCGTAGTTTTTTTTTTTAGTTTAAACATTTTTAACAAAACAAGGAGGCTCATATTTCATATATTAAACAGGAATTATTTCAGATCTAGGTAACCCACTAAGGGGTGTGGCGCCGCCGCCATGGGCCTACGTGCCTAGGAACGTGGGCAAGCCGACTTTCTGCTATCAACCACCTGAGTACGGGACCTGTAGTGGCTCCTTCGACAGGTAATCAATTACATTATAACAAAGATCGTCATCAAGGGCGCAGGTTCAAATCCCACCACGTTCCAATGTGTTTTCAAATTTTCGAATTATATACCTTAGGTAATGTATTATACGACGGTCTTACGGTAATGGAAAACATCGTGAGGAAACCTGCGCACGTCTGCAGAGAGATTCAAAGGTTGTTTAAGAAGTCGGCTAATACTGGTCTGCATGGATGACTACTAAGGCATTCGCCCTTTACGGGTAGGCCTGTACCCCTCGGCGGGGACGTATATGAGTGATGATGATTTTGAATGATCTTCATCAGAAGTCTGAGAGCTATCTGTGATCGCCACTTACATGGTGAAAATGTCAACGCTATCTGAGGCCAACAGCATTAGTTATTTAAGAAAACTGATCACCATCATCAAATCAATCTATAACGTCCCACTGCTGGGAACAGACCTGCCTTCTGTAGCTATGGCTCATAGCTTTACTGGTTCTTATGTTAGAGGCAACTAGAACTAGGGTGACCGACATAGCCACACTCAGAGGATCTTGTTCCTCCGAGGGCCTACAGGATTTACAAGTTTAGGATGTCAGTGGGTAGGGCACAGTGTGCTTAGAAACGATGCATGGCCGAAATGGTTTTCGGGTAGCGTCCACGTAACAGGAGATGAAATCTATGCCGACCTCCAACTAGATGGACCGATGACCTGATTAAGGTGGCGGCTAGCAGATGGATGTCAACTGCTAGGGATGGTGGTGGCGTGGAAACCATTAAGGGAGGCCCTCGTTCAGCCGTGGACATTAGGCCGTAATGATGATGATGATAGGGGCAAGCGAGCAAACATCTGATGGTCCATAAACACCACCTCCCGTGTTCACTTGCAATACCAAAGAGCATTATGATGCGTCGCCTGCCCTTTGAATGGAAATACGCTTTTTTGAAAGAAGCACGCGGCGACAGCTATAAATAATAACATTGCAGGTACGGCTACAACCCATACACGGACGAATGCAAGACGTTCCCGTACTCCGGATGTGGTGGGAACCGCAACAACTACCAGTCGCAGCTGAGCTGCGAGAGGGACTGTATGTCACCGCCAGTCGACGGCTGCTCCGTGGACTCGCAGATACCCGTCGACTATATTATAGCCTCTTGATTATTTACAATGACGTTGTCAATAATAAAATCCAAGCAAAAAAGAAAAGAGCGTCGGCGGCTCAATGGTGTGGACTGCTGCCTTCCTTTCGGGAGGGCGCAGGTTCAAATCCCGCCACGTACCAATGTGTTTTCGAATTTTGAAATTATAAGTAGGTTATCAGACGCTCTTACGGTAAAAGAAAACATTGTAATAGGTACCTATGCCTCTGCTGAACGAAGCTCTCCTAGTGACAGTTTTGCGTCTAACCGCAAAACTATCACTTTCGTTTTTGAGGTACGGGTGGCTTATCTACCTATACCTACATAAAATTAATAATTATTAGTGTAGTAAGAAATCCGAATATAATTTGATATTTTCGTTTGGGAGTAGACTTCAAGACTGACTTGATTTAGGGGTTAGTGTGGAGTAATCATCATTAGCAGCTTATAACAGCCATTCCAGGGTGTTGAGTCATATAATTCTCATAAAAATATATCTGAAATTCTTATGAGAACTCCAACTGTTATGAGAGTCTAACTTTATTTATTTAACATAATTAAAAATGTTTAATGATAGTTATGTAATTAGTTAATTATTAATAGCAACACTTTTAATCTTCTTCGTCTTCGTTCTCCTCATCAGCGGCTTTGGGTTCCTCCACTTCTTCAGCCTTAAAGAAAAAGCATTTCTGTGAACCACACAGCATTTACCTAAAGTGCCATAATATGGTCACATGTTAGACCCTGAATTTCCTTTGATGTATAAAGGCCTCTTATTTTTTAACATTCAGGTCCACCATACTATGCACATATGTTAATTTTTCAACATTCAGGCATGGTAAAATATTTTCACTACGACGAACATAAGAGCAATCGCATGCTTAGAATATTTGAAAGAAGTAATGAAATAATTGATTTGGTTCACAAAAAATAGGTACATATAAAACAAGAACAGATAAGTGCATAAGACAAAAAAAAACGACTATATTCTGAGCAACCTGTAGGTTTAAACAGATGTTGTCGTGAGCCCGAATAATAAGATACTATGCGGTAACATACCTGCGGCTCGGGTTCAGGCTCAGGGGCAGTTTCCTGAAATAATCGAACAATAATTTAAAATTGAATGTCGATACGCTATATTATTTAAAATTACCAATTTCAGACACTCTATTTCTCTTGGGGTTACAGGGTTCCGGATCGTTTTCCGTTGATTATTGGCACATGGCCAAAGCTTTATTCCTTGTTTAGCAGGATACATCGGTAAAGTTGGCTAGAATCCCGAGATATATAGATTTCATGCTTCCAGCTTATTGTAATTTACCAGGAATAAATAAACCAAAGTAAACATAAGAGACATACAAAGATTTCCTCCTCCTTAACGCTCTCTTCCTCTTCGTACTCGTCGCCGTATCCCACCGGGAACATGGCGAGGCACTCGCGCTCTCCCGACACCACGTCGCTGCTGATGTAGCACGGGTTCAGCCCGGCCAGCTGCAGCAGCGGCAGGCTACGTTTGCGGGACACCATCACGGCGATTCGGTCTTTGCTGGCATTGTGAATGAAGAATAATCAAATTAAAGCACTAAAACCTTCTCCTGAATGTAACAATAACAAATACCTACATTTACGAAAACCGCATCGAAATTGCTTCAGCCAAATGCCAAGTGCGAGATACTTATTCGCGGGCAAACATACATACATACTAACAGGTCAATCTAAGAACCTCCTTTTGAAGTCGGTAAAAATAAATCAAAGCTTAAGTTTCTCAAGGAAGGAAAATTCAAGTCTATGCAGAGGTCTGTGTTTGAGTCCCTAGTGTAGCATTTTTTGGGAGGACTAAGAAAATTAGCCTTCCCGAAAAATGCTACCTAATATGCTAATATTTAGTTCGCTAGATCAGAAAATAGGAGTGGCGATTTGTTTTCGCTGGCGCTGCGAAATAACAAAAATTAAATAAAAGAAGCAGTCTGTCCTTCAGCCTTAAATTTGCCGACTAGTTCGCCAGATTATTAAGTTAAACTGATGATACGGTCTTTGCTGACATTGTAAAAAAAAGAAGACCAAAGGCAAGATCAAAGTTGAAGTGGTAAATAGTTGACCGACTACGCTGGTGTGTCGCAGGAGAAATTAAGATAGGAGTGGAGAAGAGGTTTTTGCAAATTACACACTCTTGAGCAGATCGACGTATCGCAGTATAGTGAAAGGATGCTGTGGATACTTGATTAGGAAAACACAGGTCATCTGCTGCAATATGGAGAAACTTATGTGGAGCATTGGCCTGCAGTAGGTTGGAATGACAAAAGAATAAAATGTTTTTACTTGTTTGGCCAGTGTGATCAATTTATATAGCGTCTTATTGTCTAGAATACTTCAGTATCTAAGAAAACAATAAATTTTCAGGTTGCCTGTTTTGTTGTAGCTTTAACTAAAGGTCATACCAAAAAGGTCTTATAATTATTGTTAAATAAGTGTTTACTCGATAAAATAGTACGTACTGTTTCCGCAACCTTTCCATTTTATCATATTGTTTTATTGAATAAGCAATATGCTCCGCGGTATTAGGATCATCACCAACAAATATGCCATACTGAAAACAATAACAAAGTTCAATTCGGATTGCTAAGGCATTACAAAACGGGGTGTCTCTTAAAACTTTGAGGTTAATTTAAAATGAAATTTAAAACGATAATTACAAAACTATCGCTAAGATTATCCCTACCATTTTTTTGCCAGTTCAAAAAAGTAGCTCAGTTTGTCAGTTAACATTCCTATCAGCCCTTCAGCAACCGTACTGCTGTTTCCATCATCATGACTTGATAACTAACTGCTTTAAACCAAAACCATCCAAGGTTATCCTACTAGGAAAGCTCACCGCTAGCATCTCGTCAGGGTATTGGTTCATGATTTCCTTGACTTCATGCCGCTTGTCGATGTTGAACATGACCAGCACATGCGGAGGGAGGTGCTCGGTCTCGATCCGCGTCAACTCTTGCACCACCTGGGGCCGAGATTAATATATTTTCTTATGTTATCAGTGTATAGGTCGGTCAGGACGCTCACATGATGGTAAGTGATACACCTGACCATGACAGAGCGGCATCGAGCGGCGGTTCCATGAAAGACTACTGTGCAGAAGTTATTTTTAGGTAGCCTTAGAAGTACCTTTAAAATATCTGTGGCGGTGACACGGCGGAAATTCCTGCGTTTTGTTAACGATCATGAAATTTTTCAATATTACGTATATCAGTAATTCTATCATTAAAATACTCTTCATCTTGCGCAGAATGCGGTCATCTTTCGTGAACCGTACTGTACTAAGGACTACTTCTTCTAATCGAGTCGATATGGATTCACAAGTTAAATATGGTAACGCGACCAATATTGGGCCACGTTCATTTGCCATCCAGAGGTCCCGGAAACAACACGAAGATGGACAGTTCGGGCAAGACATTAGGTGTTCCATCGTCTGAGGAGCTATGAGTTATACATTAAATTATCGTCTTGCTATATGTACACAATTGTTATTACTTGCCTTTGGGAAAAAGTACGCAAGCCCGTTTGCTTTGGCTAGTTCGTTGGGCGGCGAGTACAAACCGGGTACAAACAGCCCTCCCGGGGGAATATACTCCTCTCCCTCCACTTCGATGTCTGAGTGGAACTCTTCCTCTTCTTCCACTTTCTCTTCTTCTTGTTCTTCTGTCTAAAATAAAACCAATGAAATATAATTATGTAGATATGTAAAGATAAAGGTTTATGCAATGTTATAAAAATACAGAAACTTTGTGTTGAAATAGAAACTTATGACCCACTTTACCCTATTTTCCCAATGATATTCTGTATATATAAAGGTAGATACGCCATCCGTGACTCAAAAACAAACCGCCGCAGAGAGTACAGTTTGCACTCTTTTGTTTAGGTAAACGTGTTCGAAATATGTGTATGTGTGCTGTCACTGCATTCAGAACACTTTTTTCGATTGTTTTGTGAGCATATCACGAATCCATACTATGTACATCATTGTATTTTCCCCTATCTTTTTACCACCCACTTTTTCCCATTTTTTTTCACAAATTTTCCCCTAAATTTTCATCGCAAACGATTGATTGATTTCCAAGTTGGCTACGCCAAAGTGTAATGAGGCAGTTGTTTATTAAGCATACTCGTATTATGTAAGCAGTTTTTAATAGTTATATGATTGTTAAACGATAAAATATGTAGTTCTAGCATTTGTGCATAATTACCACGTCACCATCTTCTGTTTCCTTTTCCTCTTCCTCCTTCTTCTCCAACATTGACTGGTTCAGGGTCTGCGGGTAACTGTCGGTATTAAATTAGTATTTTGTCAAAAAATAAATAAATAAATATCCACTGACATTCACACAGCGCCACCTAGCCCCAAGTTAAGCGTGAAGCCTGTATTATGGGTACTTAACAACTGATAAATGTACTAATTTTTTTTTTGTAAATGCATATTATACATAGAAAACATCCAGACCAATACAAACAGTCATGTTTATGCACAAAAATGTTTGTTCTGCAAGGGGGTCGAACCCGGGACCCTTGGATTAGTTCATAAGTATGTTTTTCCGTTGTTGGGCTAGATGGCGCTGTGTGAATGTCAATGGATATTTATTGTTTATCCTCCTGAGACCCAGAGAAATTTTTCGTCTTTGATTTTGATAAAATTTAGCACAATTGCTTAATATACCACTATATAAACAAAAGAAGTTAAAAAAGAAAATTTTGATGGAAAACATAGATTTTCTTAATGTCATACATATAGGACGCGGGTTCTCAATTCTAACATTTTCTTTGTTATAAATATGTTAGTAAATACCTGTAGTATCATTTTTTGAGGGTAATTTTAATAAATATTTTGTTCTTAAATATAAAAAAAACATTTATGTTTTGGAAAATTATATTTTTATTTATAATCTCTGTATGCTTACGCTAGTAAAATATATGTTTTTCAATCTCAATTAAAAGATTGACTTACTGACTTAGTCTTTGAATTCTAATTTATTCAAACTGTAATCAGAGACCGAAGACCACCTATTAAGGATTTAGTATATAAATCATCATTTGCTTATATAAATCCTATTTTTAAAACACAGTTAGGTAATTTTCTTCTTTTGGTGTAATTCCAAAAAGCAATTCTGTTTTTCATAGTGCCCAAATTTTTGTTACATTAAATAAGTAAGTCGTTAGCTTTGAGCAATTTAGGTTTTCTGCACATCAGGGTATTCCACTAAAAGCTCTGATTTGTGTCATTGTAAGCTAGGTGCAGACAGAGGAGCAGATTAAAACATCAGCCAGTGTTTTCTAGATAATTGTGTTATTTTAGTTGATATAACCTGCTTTTCAATTGTCTCTTTATATAATGTTTGGAATAATTTTCATGCTTCCAAAATGGTCTGGAATTGGAAATTATATCTAGGCTCGGAGACTGATAGCTGTAATGGTAACTTTCCTTGCAAGGTATTACATATTTTGTTGTATAACATACACAGATGTTCCTCCTCTTGTCCTAAAACGATCCACTGACGACCCCGTCCATCGCGTGTTTAAAATAGAAAAAGTTTTAACAAAATTCACCAGATGGTGATACTATGACAATTTATTGCCGACTAGTTTTTATGTAATATATATATTACGCAGAGCCTCAGGAGGTTATAGCACTTGTGTGTATGAAATTCTTACCCCAGCTTGGATCCTGGCCATTCTCTCTTCCTCCTGTCTCTGTTTCTCCTGGCGCTGTCGCTCCTCTTCAGCCTCCCGCTCCAGGCGAGCTTGCTCTGCAGCTAGACGATCACGCTCTTCTTTTTCTTCACGCTATGTACATTATTTTAAGTGAGAGAGCCATGCAAGCACATCAGGTCATTAAATTTTCCCATCGAAGGGCATGAGCCTACCCGTAAAGGGTGTATATATAGTATGCCTAAGTCGTCAACGTGGGCCCAGTGCGGATTGGACGACTTAACGCACAACCTTTAAATTTCTTCGTAGGCGTGCGCAGGTTTCTTCACACTGTTTTCCTTCACTGTAAGATCGGCTAAACGTACATATCATTTATTATATAAATTCGAAAATACATTAGTAAGTAACGGGATTTGAAACTACAATACGAAAACGAACGACAATATATAAACAATGTAACTTAAGCATCTATAACTGCTGCAGTTGGGTATATAAACATGGCGGTTTCTACTAACGGTTACAAGAGTTTAACGAAACAACATCATACAAAAGTCCCCGTATTTTAAGTTACTGAGCTTTACTTACCAGCTTAGCCATTCTAGCCTCATAACGATCTCTTCGCACCTCTCTCGCCGTCTTGCTGATCGAGGCATACCTCTCATACGCCGGGATGGGGGGCACTTGCTTTTCCGGCGGGACATCGTCTTTGGGAACAGGAATCTCTTCGTACAACGCGTACCGTAGTAGTTCTGGAGCAACACTATTTTATGTGACAATAACTCTACTATGGGCGCAGAATGTTCGAATTTTTGTTTATGTATAGCGTAATTAACAGTGCTAAAGATATGTGTCAAGCCTCAGTAACTCAATGGTGTGGACTGTTGCCTTCCGATCGGGAGGGTGCAGGTTCAAATCCCACTACGAAACAATATGTTTTCGAATTTTCGAAATTATATGTACGTTATCAGACGCTCTTAAGGTGAAGCAAAATCGCGAGGAAACCTGCGCACGCCTACGAATAAATTCAAAGGTTGTGCGTGAAGTCAGCTAATCCGCACTGGGCCCGCGTGGACCACTAAGGCCTAATCACTCGTTACGGGTAGGCTCGTGCCTCTCGGTGGGGACATTTAATGAGCTGATGATGAGGAAAGGTGTCCAGTATTTAAACCACCAAAAAACGCTTCCACTTTATTTATAATATCAAATCTTACTAATAAAATCCCGATGGTCGGTGTCCATCATCTTGAACAGCACGACGAGCGCTTCGCCGTTGAGCAGGGCGTGCAGGCACGCCTCGTTGGGGTCCACGTCGCTCATATACAACGCTTCTTTGGCACCGTCCTCCGTCAGCTGTATTTGCTCCTTTGCAGCCACCGAAATATCTAGTGAAAATTATTTGGGAATCTTAGCTTGACTCTAACTTTTTGTAGTTAAAAATTTTATAGAAGCTTCCGCTATCATGTTTCGGGAAATTTAGTGCATTCTACCATACGCTTGGTAATACCAAAGGTACCTACGCTTTTATTTAGGTAAGACAGAGTTAATCAAGGGAATACTTACTCTGATGGTTCAAAATTCGAATTAAGTACCAGGATATCTCGCCAATTTTGTATACTTAAATTATCTTTAAAATAGGGTATAAGTTTACAGGGGTCAAGACGCTCACCTGATGCTAAGTGGTTCGCCTGACCATGACAGAGCGGCATTGAAGGAGACCAACAACTGATAGACAGTTATTTGTTGACGGAGATTGAGAGATTGAGATGCCGCACTGCGCCCAACACCCGAGACAACATACGTTAGGTCTCTTATACCCGATAATTTTACTAGCTACAGTGCCCTCATCCCGAAACACAAAAGTGCATAACTCTCCTGTTTCACGGGCCGATATATGGCACTGCGGTGGTACCTACCTAGACGACTCAGTATCGAGTTTACCACCTAGTAAACATCATCAGCTTATAACGGCCCACTGCAGGGCACAGGTCACACAGCTGTGGGGAGATTGGCCCGCAACCAATGCTTGGACCGCATTGGTTGCGGGCCAATCTCCGGATCTGCGGATTGGTGGGTGTTAACGACTTCTATCCTAAGATTGTATCCAGGACGGACGGCTGAACGTGCTCTCCAAAGCACGGAACCATCTTTCATTTCGGACAATCAGGTGATTCATCCTGCAACATCCTAAGCAAACTAGGACAAATCGCACAAGGTGACGTTTCCCCGCCGAATTCCTACCTTCGGGACAGTTAGACCACGAAGGCAGTGATTATTATTATTTGGGTGTCTGGGGGCTATTCAGGCTTTTACAGACCTTTAGTCACCTCGAACTAAAAGATCTTTTGTGACTCGCTCCCTATTTTAGAGTTCGTCTAAAAGTTGGGCACTTTCAGGAAACTCAGGATCCTGCCCAACTTTATAAATTTCACTTGGGCAACCAAGTGGATATTTCGCTTCTATTGTAGAGGACCACAATTGCATAGAAGGTGCATCGGTGTTTCTCTCTCTTCTGCGCAGAATTCGAAGCGTCTGAGTCACTTAGCTACGAAGGCAGATAGAAAAGCTATTACAATGCTACAATGCGGATTGGTACCTATTTAAAACGTAATTCACTAACTGATCAGATCCCATTTTTCATATAGATCGTAGTGGGCGTGGTGACAATGCGGCCAAAACAGTATGAAGTTGATTCTCTTTGTGCTGCGCGAGAGTCTTTCGCAGACGCGCCGCTTGCGCGCGGCGAGGGTGAGAGTCCTGAGACGATCTGTTGCTTCTCTTGACTCTTCTTCCAGGCGGAGATCTTCCTCTAACTTGCGCTGTATACAATGTTGCTGTTAAAATTAATAAAATTTACTGGTGGACAAGCCCCCAAAGGACATACTTCATTAGAATATTATGGACATCCAAACACTGATACAATCCATATTGCAGGGTAGTCAGAGCAACGTCCTCTATTTAGTGGGAAATACCACAAGCGAGATTGGCTGGTTTCCTTTTGGGGACCGAGCCTTGATTCATTACCCATATATACAAAATTTGACAACGCATGAATGCATGAGTTGTCAGACATGTAGACGTGATTTATACCTTGTGCCAAGCCATCATAAGGTTCATTATGTGATGGTAGATTGCATAGTCAAAGTCTTCAATATGCGTAACAGCAAGAAGTGGGACGTTATATGCTGATTAATTGATTGAATGTAATAATTTAGGTACTCCAAGTTCAGTAGGGATTACTGTTCTTCGTTAGGTATCTGGCGAATCATTTTTTTTTCAAATTTAGGTAAGAACTTTTATTTCAATCTGTATTTTAATAATATTTTGTAAAATGATATATCTCTCTAAGTAAATAAATTATTAGATATAACATAAATATAAATAGTAGGTACTCGTATTGTATTATATTTTTCATCGATCATCAATCATCATTCAAGCGAGATTTGCAAAGAATCCTTACTGTCTTACTGTAACGTCTCACTTTAATCTTAGGCCCATATTTTAGAACGAGACACAAGCATTGATCTTTACTTAATTCAGTTTGAAAGGATGCCGCTATTATCATATATAGCGCTATCCCTTTCCAACTGTATTAAAGTAAATATCGATGCTTGATCGTTATTGAATACGGGCATCAGTATTTGAAAAATTACAAAGAAGTACAAACAGCCTCCTCCGGCAGCATCTCGTTGATCTCTTGCTTCTTCCGCTCGAAACCGAATTCAGTCTCGCGCTGCTCCAGATGTAGCTCCTCTTCAATAATGCGACATAGCTCAATGCCGTTCGAGCCAAACATTGCACGGGTTAGCTTGCCTTTCTGTTGGGTGCATGATTGAGTGTACTACTTTAGTGCCATGGACGTATAAAAAATACGGATTGAGTCTATGTCATTTTGACAAATAATTTTCAGATATTATTGGTATATTTATTTTAAACTAGAAATATGTAATCGAATTGTTCATTTACAAGTTAGAACTGTTTTTTCATTTGGTAGCTTCGATTTTCATACCATTTTACAAAGCAAGCATTTTTTTCTTTTCAGATTTTTTCTCTCGCTCTGTTGAAGATGCAAGCCAAATGTGTTATATTAGTTGCTTCCATACAAAAACTGGCCGCATCTTGATACATTTTGCTGTGACGAGACTCCGTCCATATTTTTATACATTCATGTCCAGCGCATAGTATTTCAAATTTTTTTTTTGCTCTGCCATAATGATACTTTAACTGATTATCCTCGTTTTTCAAGTCGAGAGCAAATGCATGTTTAGGCCATGGCAGACCTGGCTAAGGTTTAAAAACCGAAGTAATCTAGCATGTTAGCAATTATTGACGACCATTTTGGTGTTGCAGTTGAGAGGT
>PQWD01002209.1:22819-41111 GCA_019425675.1 Leucinodes orbonalis | reverse complement strand
GCGGACAGGTATATAAGGCGGCCGACGGGTGCGCGGGAGTCTTGTGTTCTACTCAAGAGCGAACGAAGAGCGAAATACCTGCGACTACAAGGAAGAAGCGAGTGATACAGCGATATCTAAGGGATCGTCGAGTGTGATACAACAGTGTGAAGAGTTAACGTGTGATTATTACGTGTGTGTGCGGAAAGTGTTGTGTTATAGTGTGCAGTGTTAATTACGGATTTTAGTGCGTGCGTTAATTGATTAATTAGTACGAGTGTAAGTGTAATTAGTGTTGTGTGTGATTAATATTGGTTAATTAATAAAGTGTGTTACCGTGTTATTCTTCGTGTTTGGCAATAATTTATCCGGAACCCCCAGCTCGTAACATTTGGTGTCAGAAGTGGGATAAATTATGCCTGTGTTACCGAAGGAAGATACGGACGATGTTCGTACTAGAAGCCAGCGACAAGCCGCTATGGACAGGAGCCGGTTTGAAGAGTCGCCATCATCGGGCAGCCCAGCGACTGCAACAGAAGGTGTGCCGGGACCATCTACGGCCTCTGCAGCGTCCACTTTCGATATGGCTGCATTGATGGCGTTGCTACAGGAACAAGCTCGCCGACAGGAGGAACAAGCTCGCCGACAGGAGGAACAAGCTCGCCGACAGGAGGAACAAGCTCGCCGACAGGAGGAACAAGTTCGACAGTTACAAGCGCAACTCCAAGCCGATAAGGAGGAACAGGCTCGCCGACAGGAGGAGCAAGCTCGACAGTTACAAGCGCAACTCCAGGCTGATAGGGAGGAGCAGACGAGGCTATTACAGGCGCAGCTGCAGGTCTACAAGGATTTTTTTGTTGTCACTGCCTCCATAATATACATAGAAGAAAACAAATATTTGTACTGCCCGGGAATCAAACCAGGCACCCTTGGTGTATTAACCGAGTGTTTTAACCATTACACCAAATGGTTGGTGGATTAGATGAACGCAACCTTAATGCCTAAGGGACGCACATAGGATAGGTTCCTAGAAAATAAATATACCTACTTAATAATAATAAAGACTATTCACTCCACAATCCTACAAACAAAACGCCAAACATAAACACATCTACTGAAGAATACAGTTTGATTGTAGAAGTCTGGTGTCTGAACTAGGCTGACGGCCTGTAAATCAGAACACCAGGCCCCAAACTATTATAGAGATCTATTTTTTTACAACAAACTAAAGTAAACTCCGTCTTCATGTGGTGAGTGGGTAGTGTGTTAGTACTTAGATATTCATACAGCGCCATCTAGCTATTGTGAATATTACTGGTTGTCCGATGATTTTTAAGTCTCTGTTGTTATCTTTCCGGACCAACACCCAAGTCCACTAATGAAACAACTATATATGAAAATAATTCTCATTCTGATTAAAAAAAATACAATTAATGTTAACTTATTAATTATTATCGTTAATTCTTCCGAAATGTAAAGCTTTAACGTCTAACGCAGCGAACTTTTTTATTTAATAGCGGACTAACGATTATAACAGTTTCTGTTGAAACTGAAATTAGTAACAGTCGAAAAGTGTGCTTCGATTGTTACTAATTTCTAAACATACAAATCGAGTTACTCATTTTTTCAGAGAGTTTACCTGGAGATAAATGGCCATTGTTATCTATAACTTTTACCCGCAACTTCGCTCGTATAGAATTAGTTCTGCAACAAAATATACTGCGTTAATCCAGTCCTAGTTTAGTTAAAATAATCTACATACAAATTACGACCGCCAACAACTGCAGAACAAATGGCTGCAAAACGAAATAAAAAACCTAAAACACGCTTTTAAAAAGAAATCCTCAACAGAAGCAAAACGCGCGGAAATCTCAAATTGAATTTCAAAAGTGGTTTTGTAGAAAGGGATGGGGCTATACAAGTTGACACATGCCAGAAAAGGAAGGCATACAGTTCAGACCACAAAGCCAAGTAATTGTAGACAATGGAAGCTGAAAAAGACGTTCCTTTAACAAGATTCTATCTTGAGAGTATTTTGCCTGAGGAGATCTCTGCAAACTTACTTGTCACTATCCCTCCGGCTTACAATATTCTTATTCTTCAAAGTATAAAGTCTATAATCGCTTGTCATTTAAGCTGACAACTTGTTTTTAAAGTTTTGCCAAAAGCAAGAGACTTTGTGAACGCATGTCAAGCGTAAAACTAGGTTTTATCAAAGTATTATTTTGGACCGGCGTAACTTGGTCTGTGTCACTGCTTATTTTATACCATTTTGATGTCCAAGTGACGCTGGCGCTTACCTGTCTTAGATAAGTTTTGGTACAAAAGATGAATTATTTAACAGATACAAATTTTGTGATTAATTTCAAGTTTTACTTTTAATGTCTGAACTCATCATCAACAGCCTATAACGACCCACTGTAAGGCACAGGCCTTCTCAGCCCACAGCATAACTATGGGAAGGTAACCCAGCACGCGGGCGCAATGTGGACTGGTGTGTGTTACCGACTACCATCGTAAGGTTGTAGCCGGCACCGACGGCTTCACGTGACAAACGAAACACAGAATCATGTTTCTTTTCAGTCAATCAGGTGATTCAACCTGCAATTTCTTAATCAGACTGGACATAATGGGTCTCTTGGAAATAAAATCTCTTTAAGATGCGGTTTCCCCTCGGGATTGGAACCCCAGATTAAAACCAACGCTCAGAGCACTAGACTAAGAAGGTTTAAAGTTTGAACTCTTATTTAAATAGTTTTTTTTTTTTTCGAACTGACTACTGCTGTTGGCCGCAGATGGCCTTTACAGCTTCACCGGGCAAGTGGCGAGCGCAGATGGCTCTCAGCCTGATATGTTATGACACTTGTTTAGAATTTGTTATTATTAGAACAATTAGCAACTTTTGATTTTACTGAGAGGTATTACTAGTAATTCTAGTAAAATTGAACATATAATCACTTGAATGTTTTTTTTTCTTTAAAGCACAGTTAAACGAATAATCGGATACTTATTAATGATACCCTTTACACAGCGATTAATCGGATACCTATTCATGATACTTTATTATGTTTTATTGCAGCCCTTCAGATTTAATAATATTGTGTGAAATTTTAAATCGAAAATCTCCTTCCTACAGGCTGTTTGAATACATGTAGCGACATCTAGCGTCGAATAGCAAATTGTGTACATCTAATATCTTATATTAACCGTTATGATAGTTTATTTTATGTTCACTAGATGTCACTGTCACAAGTTATCTATTTTGATGTGATTTCATAGCATGTGTAAAGTACATTATAAATCTGATCTTATCGAAAGTCAATTTTTTTTTTATTAGAACAAGTTCTTTTATATATGTATATTTCTTAAATTTTATTTTAACAGATGTCGATTAACATATTTATTGACTCTAAAATCTCGCTTAACGGGACAAGCCTTCCCACAAAGCACGATATGGGGAGATTTTGCCATAAAACACGAGGGTCCAATGCATGTTGGTGGGTGTTAACGGTTACCATCCTTAGATTGTAACCGGAACCGATTGCTTAACGTGACAGACGAAGCACGGAGTCATCTTTCTTTTCTGACAATCAGATGTTTCATGCAATGTTATAAATAATAATAAATATCCACTGACATTCACACTGCGCCATCTAGCCCCAACTTAAGCGTGAAACTTGTATTATGGGTACTAAACAAAGGATAAACATACTTATGTACTTTTTTTCGTAAATACAAACATTATACATAGAAACCACCCAGACCAATACAAACAGACATGTTCAAGCAAACAAATGTTTGTTCTGCCCGGGGATCGAACCCGGACGGTATCCTTAGTGTAGTAGCCGACGTCTCGATCATTACACCAAATAAGTCGTCAAATGTCCTAACTAAAAATTTTAAATACATACCATAATACTTACGTTTTGCCTACAAATCACTGCTACCAAATACGGGCGCATTCAATAGCCACGTGGGTAAACCATAATATTAGGATTTACACCGGAACGTATTTCATCAACTCTGGTAAATTTACAAACTTAACTTCATGAAAACATAGTTTGCCTGCGTATACTTCAATGACGATCTGTGAACCGAGGGCAGCAGCCATGGGCGACAGAATACAGTGAATTCCACAAAGTTTGTGCATAATTCATTGTGTGTAGGTAAGTATATTAACTGAACCGCGCTCAAATGATTTAATATCTATCGCCAGATATTTGAAATCTCTTTTCAAACTGTTGCAGTCCACTGGTGGTGGACATTTCCCCCATTTTGCGGCAGATATCCCGGTCTCCCGCTTTCCTCATCTTCCACCAGCTCTTTATCTTAAATAATTTTTGCTCAATCAGGTTGAAGTTTCATTAAAATATAAATACCTAGGTAACGAGCTGCCGAGATCGTCTGCACAAGAAAATGTTATATTAAAGTGGTGTCGAAAATAACTAACACTATTAGGTATGACATATAAATAAGTTTTAAATCGCATTTGAAGATTATATCAGCATGACAATATTATAACTTGTCGTACCGACAAGTTTGAGTTTCACAAATTTAAGTTACGATTCTGGAATGGTTACGTCGAGTCTTCCCTTTACCCATTGTTTTATCAACTAATGTCTTTAACAGGCAATAGGCCAGCACACACATCGAAAGCCTAGTGCAGGCTGGATGGATGCTTTAAATTTACTGAATAAACTTTTATCAAAAGCTTATCGTTCAACCCAGGAACCTTCCCACACGAATTAGCCATGGGGAGATCAAATAGTGAGTATAATTGAATGCTACTAATAAAAGCAACTTATTATGTTGTTACAGATAGAAAAAATACAAATGGTTCAATATATTACAATGGCAAAGAAACTATTGTTAGTGATAATAAGCATCGCATACATCAGCCAAGCTCATTCCAAGATCATGAGAAATAACGCGCTCATGAACAAAATGGTATCCCACTTTCAAAAGGACAACTATCTCTCACTAGAACAGAAGAAAGAGCAAGAAGACAACCACCATAGCTTACACGAACCCCATAAACGACAGAAAGTGATGTCGCTCATGCAGAATGTGCTTTGTAGGAATTTCCCAACAATACCCTGTAAAATGATCACAGAAGACGAAACTTTGAGGAAATTGATAGAGAAATCAATACAGCAAATAAAGTACAAGTCCTTGAACATTGACAAGACCACAGCAGGCCCTGGTTACCACTTAACACTCTTCCCGATGGTAAACAGCGAAGATATAACAAATGTTCTCCAGGTAAACCACAACGGTATCTACCAGAAACGAAATACCAAAGACGGCCATGAAACTAAAAAACTGAACAGCCCCGTTAATTTTTGGGCCCAAGAGAAAACACAGAAGAAAACGAAGAACAAGAAAGAATCGAAAAGAACGTCAGTTTACGGCGGCAGGAAGAAGATACGTAAGTTCTATCCGCACAAGATAAAATACAAAGATAAAACCGACAAATACGCGAGAAAAGACTTCGGTGATTACTCTGAAGAGAAACTGTCCATGTCTGTTGAGATACCAGACATGACTTTGACGAAACGACATCAGCATTTAAGTTATAAAGTGGAGCCTGCTGACCCTCCCGTGTGGAGGATAGACTACATGAAGCACGGGGAGCCAAGCTTCAACATGTTAGGCTTAGAAGATGACAGACTTAAAGGAAAACTAGTGAAAACTGGCCCCAGCGTGATCTTAGATGAGAACGTTCTAGAACAAGGTGCAAGAAAGGATGTGCTACATCCCGATGTTTATATTAAGAAGAACTATGTCAGGAAAACTCCAGTTGAATTAAACTCTGAAGGTGGAGAATAAGTAACTAATATATAGGTAGCGTATTATAAGTGTAGTAATTAAATAAGTGTATATTTTATTTTCATTTTAATTATTTCTGTTTCTCACCAAAACGCGTTCTAGAGCATTATGGTATTCTAGTACTAATTTGGAAGTAAGGAGGTTTTTCTTTATGGATATGATACAAATTGGCCAAGCGCGAGTCGGACAGCAAGTAACATAGAATAAAATATGTTTTTATTTACTTAGGCACCTACAACAGCTGTAATATAAAAAAGTGATATATGACGTTTAAAATAAAAACATCAACCAACATACAACGAAAAAAAATTTTTTGAGTTTCTTGTCTGTATAATCAGTCAAGAAACTTGAAAAAATATTAATATTAAATCAATAGTGTAGTGCTTATAGTTTCGGCGAAAAAAGGGGTTGTGTTATTCGGACGGACAGACAGACAGACAGACATGACGAATCTATGGTGGTAGAGTCACAAAAAATATGATAATAATAACAATTGACGATTCAAAAGTATCTGTAACAGATTTATTTGAATAAAGATTTTTTTTCTTTCTTTCTTTCTTTCTATAAGGGTTCCGTTTTTTGCCATTTTTTTTTTTATTTATTCATACAAGATACAAATACAGTTACAATAAACAAACAGTTAGGTGTAAACATAAACTCATTCGAATTTTTGACGTACACCAGAATCGTCATACTTGTTTACGTCATAAATTATAAAAAAGACACTTAACATAAACATACATTTTCATTGACAAATAGGAAACACTTCAATCTAAACAAAAATTACAATCTTACTGGGCGAAATATAGGTACAATGTATGGGGTCAAAGAAGCTATCTGTCCCATTCTAACATGCTATGCTCTGCATATCAGTTCATCCTTGTTGACAACGCAACTTATAGAATGCAAAGCTCAGATACAGTATGTTCAAAAAAAAAATGTTTATATTTAAAATAAGTAACTATATTGTCTATTTATTATACTTTGTACTATTTATTTTCATTTGTTTATTGATGATAACATATACCTTTAAGATAAAAATCTTTAAGTCTAGTTTTAATATTATTTTGGTTAATACTTTTTTTATAACTATTGGCAAATTGTTTATTAGGGATGGGTACAATATATTAATCTTCTTTTACGTATAGATTTGTACTCAGGTAATTCTAGGTTTGTATTTATCGCTACGTGTGCTAATTTTAAGTGGGTTACGTATTTTATTGATTTTTAAGGTTTCGTTAAAGTATTCTTCTACTAGTAATATATATTGGACCTTTTTGTATACGGGAAGAACTATTTGGCTACGGAACCCTAAAAACAGGGATTTGGTCAAATACCAAAGCGATTTCATCAAGTCACGGAGGATTTGATGAGATGAAAGTACTCTGTAGACAATGTGACAAATTTATGCATGCACATTGCAAACTAAAATGTTTTTATTAGGTAGACTATTACTCAGTATCAAGAGTAGTTTTTTGGGCCCATTATAAATAATAATAATAATTTATTTAAAAATAATAATTTGACGACCCATTTGCGTTGCGGTTGAGAGGTCGACTGCAACACCAAGGGTTCCGGGTTCGATCCCGGACAAACATTTGTGTGCATGAACATGTCTGTTTGTAATGGTCTGGGTGTTTTCTATGTATAATATGTATGTATTTACAAAAAAAATGTATATAAGTATGTATATCCGTTGTTTAGTACCCATAATACAGGCTTCACGCTTAACTTGGGGCTAGATGGCGCTGTGTCAATGTCAGTGGATATTTATTTATTTATATTTAGAAACTTAACAAAATACGATATTATTTGTGTGTATAGTAATGGCTGCATTAATTTTACAACTGTGTCACAGCCATTTAAAATTTAAATAAAAAAGTAAAATGCAGGATCTTAATAACTACCTATATTTAGATACCTATGATACTCGTATATTAACTATATCACCCTATACGGGTAGGCTCGTGCCCCTCGGTGGGGACGTTTAATGAGCTGATGATGATGATGATGAACTATAATACCTATAGTAAAACTCTTCTCGTAACGTTAATCTTAACGTCATCCAAAGCTCTTACGGTGGAGAAAAACATCGTGAGGAAACTTGCGCACGCCTGCGAAAAGATTCAAGCACAGATTTCCCAATACAGAAGATGGGGCAAGCCGCGATTTTAAGTGCGACAAATGTAAGCTCAACGAGCATACACTGGCTGCCAGTTTACGCTCTGTGAGACGAGTCAAGACGCACGAATATTAGAAGAAATTACCGTTTTTTTTCCAAAATGCCATCCTGTGCAATTGTAACATGCCATCATCGCAATGAATCAGTAAATTTACCAAGAAATATAATAACTTTTCACAGCTAAGAACCGAAAAGAAATTGCGACACTGGGACTGCCTATAAACTTGGCGGCTTGTCCAGTCTAATTGTATATTCGGATGTCTGTGGATTCAAGGGTGTGCGAAGCCGGCCAATCTGCACCTGGGCCCGCGTTGACGACTAAGGCCTATGCTTACTTAAGGCCCTTTACGTTTGGCCCGTGCCCCTCGGTGGGGACATTTAAATTAGATGTTGATAATATTAATATTAGCTAACTTTTAGTGAAGAGCATAGATTACTTTACTAAATAGACTCGCCAAGCAACGGACATGTTTATTATTAATTGCTTAATAGTTTTTGGTAACAAAGTTATCACAGTAATCAGTAATCAACGTCAAAGTAATGAAATTTTGAGATTACATAAGTAAACGATATAAAAAACATACTTAATGTTTTGTTTGAACTTATCTCTGAGAAGATAGGTCGACCAACTTCTCATATCATTTTCAGTTAGGGTCACCATCCGTTCGCTAAACCACAGGATATCTGTGGTTTTGCGGACTTAGTGTCGTCACTCAGTAATATGTTTAGTTGTTCTGTAATATGAAACAATTAAAACACAACAATGTAGGTCCTATAAGTTTTAACTTAAATATTGTCGCGATTTTGTTTATCGATTTCACAATTTTGATTTCGATTCTGTATTCTAAATCAGGAAATGGGAACCGTCATCAGAGCAGCTCATTATATGCAGCCATTGAAGGGCACGCACGATGCTACCCGTACTCGGGTGTATACGTCTTTGTCGTCCACACGGGCCCAGAGCAGATAGGCCGACTTCACGCACAACCTTTAAATCTCTTCATTGACATGCACAGGTTACCTCACATGCAATATTTTCCTACGCCGTAAGAGCGTCTGATAACGTACATATAATTACGAAAATTCAAAAGACTGGTACGTGGCGGGATTGGAACCTGTGCCTGCGATCGGAAGGCAACAGTCCACACCAATGAGCCACCAACGCTCTATCTATCCAACCTATCGCAGTCCACTGCTGGACATAGGCCTCCCCCATTTTGCGCCAGATATCCATATCAGCGCCATCTAGTCCTAAACTAAGCTTTTAATATGGGTACTGGTAACTAAACAACGGATAAACGTACTTATATACTTTTTTTACAAATAGATTAATTTTATACATTCAAAACACCCAGACCAATACAAACAGAAATGTTCATGCACACAAATGTAGTGCACGCACAGTAATGCCCGGGGATCGAACCCGATACCTTTGCTGTAAGAGCCGACGTCTCAATACACCAAAAGGGTCGTCGAATATATTCTCATATCCCATCATAACCACAAAGCGTGGCAGCACCACACGACCCGGCAGTCGTCCGCGCAATCGACGCTCGGCTCTCGTGCAGTCAACGCGTAAACATTATAATAAAATGTCAAGGCCTGTTTTATCGACGCACGTATTAGACACGTCCACTGGACGACCAGCGGCAGGACTTTTCGTAGAATTATACAAAAGAAAAGACGACAAATGGATGTCATGGCACAACACAATGACAAACACTGATGGCAGGATACAGTTCCCTTTCTCAAGGGATTCCATGTCGGAAGGCACATACAAGTTGTTGTTCAAAGTCGGCGACTATTATAAGTGTGTTGACAAGGAGACGTTCTATCCTTATGTTGAGGTGAGTTTATTTTCTGTTTTTTGTGATCATTACAAATAAGTTCATAAATGTTTGTATTGCCTGGAGATCGAACCCGGTACCCTTGGTGTAATAGCAGACTTCTCACCCATTATTAAGATGACCCATGTGGTGTCGTCGGCCGTTACATCAAGGGTTCCGGGTTCAATCCCTGGACATTACAGACATTTGTGTACACGAACAATTCAAAAAGTCTGTTTGTATTGGTGTGGGTGTTTTCTATACATATTTTGTCTAATCAAATCAATGTAATAATACAGATTAAATGCTTAGTTTGGAACTAGATGGCGCTATGTGAACGTCAGTTAATAATATTTTTTTATTAAACACTAGCTTTGCTCCGCGGTATATTTTCCCACAGTAAACAGCCTATGCCAATCCAGCTAAGTCCAAACCAAATTTTATTTAAATCACTTCAGCCGTTTAGACGTAACATAAAAAACAAACGGCCCTTTTTAATATGTGATCAGACGTCAAATTGAAGCGCCATCTATATCTTTCTCATGTTTTTCAATAGGTAGCGCTTTTCCGTTTTTAGTTGGTATATATTTAAAAAACTATTGTTTTTATTTGCAGATTGTTTTCAAGACCAAAGACGGTGAACATTACCACGTCCCCCTGTTGCTCAGCCCTTACGGATACTCTACTTATAGAGGAAGTTAGGCTTAAAAAACCCAATTTATACATTACTGCCTACGGAATCATAGTTTACAGAACTTAGTCAATTAAAGATTTTTTATATTGATGAAAACATCTTTTTATAGTGATTCAGACCCTACATTATCCCTTTAGCTATTTCCATAACGTGTTTTAAATGTATTCCAAATCGACATTTAACTAAAATTTAATAACATTGTTGCATAATAATATTTAACGGCGTCAGGAAAGCCAATAGAAAATTTATAATCGATGAATATTTGTGTGGGGGATGAATAAACGACTGTAGCGATTGAAGGGTTAAAGGGGATCAACATCTCAGTCCAGGGCTAGACATAATCTTACCAATTCTGTGCCCGATATCCCTGTAGGTACTCCGCTTCCCACAGCCACCAGTGACCTTTCCAAGTCCTCAGTCCATCCGAACTGTGGGCGTCCCACGACTTGTACCCGTGAATCATCAATAGGTATTAAAAAATATATGTAAGGTACATAAAAAATCTTCAATATTTTAAAAGCTTTCAAAATAATTATCGTTTACTGTAGTTTTAGCTGGCAAAATCAGTCTGCATCTTTAAGATTCTTTAAGTGAACGGGACGTTCAGAGCGCTCACCTGGTGGTAAGTATACGCCTGACCATTATAGAGCGGCAATGAAGGAGACCAACAACTGATAGACATACTCCATCAACGCCGCACTGCGCCGGTCACTCGAGATCACAGATGTTAGGTCTCTTATACCCGGTAATTTTACTAGCTACAGGCCCTCATCAGGAAACACAGAAGTGCATAACACTCCTGTTTCCCGGGACGATATCTGGCACTGCGGACCTACCTAGACGACTCAGTAAACTAAATTGAATATCTTGGGCCTGGCACTGAGGATGTGTTTAGTATAAAAAAATAGGGTGATGGTGGTAAAAATTAAATTAAAAATTTGAAAAACCCCTGACACAAGAACTTAAGTAATATCCCTTTAAAAAGTAAAAAAATAATAAAAGAAACTTAATGTTAAAGTACCTAAGAATCTATTAATACTAATTCTAAAAAAAATAATTTTTATTTCATACTTTTAGGTAGGTTAGGTTAAGTTAGATTTTAGTATATTATAATTTACTTACCACAATTTAAGGTCAAGCTCGTTCGCTATTTTACTTATTAATTACTAGTTTTTCTTACTATAAATAGGCTAAAGGTCACATTGTTACTGATTCCAAGTATATTTGCAGTCATTCGGTTACTCTCCCCACTTTCACTCCTCACAACTTTTAAACGCTCAATCGATTTTCATCAAACATGTCTAAGAACACTCGCACATAAGTCACCTTTAATACAAAAAAACTAAATTGAAATCACTGCATGCGTTCGGGAGTTATGATGCCACAGACAGACAGACAGACAGACAGACACGTCAAACTTATAACACCCCTCTTTTTGCGTCGGGGGTTAATAAAACAATTACTGAATGAACATTACAATATAATATCAAATTGCTCATTACAAAACATGCGCCTTCTAACTAAAATAATATTTTATGTAAATAACTGCCTATATTACATCTAGAATTAACATTATTAAGGGGGACTCATGATCTTAAAAACATATGTTTTATGATATTTTCCCATTTCAAATAATCTGATTTAGAACTGCTTCCAAAATTAAAGGTATTGGTTGGTAGCCACGACAGTGAAAGGCCAAGTTCAAATGGTAAAAATAATAATTTTTAATTAGGAAGAGAAAAAGAGCAAAAAATAATGTATTACATTTTTGAACATAACGTGCCAATAACACCCACATAGGCTGTTCTGGCACCACATATAGCGTAGTATTTATGCCATCAAAAATCGGGGTTCTGTTTTTTAATGATATTAATATACAGTTAAAATACACTACGTCGTTGCAATTGTAAATAAGATTTACTTTTTTATTATTCAATAAATGCAAAACATTGTCCTTTCGAAACTTCATAAAAATATACTAACTTCAAATGTTCATAATTTTGCTTGATTAAAGTTTACTTTCTGTAAGCATATTGCATAAGATTAAAATATTTATGAAGAACCTACTGACTTTTGTACGCAACATAAATTAAAGTGCCCACATACATTGATCTTGCTTTTTATTAAATCTTTCGTAATATAATTTCAAATACAACATTAAACACCTTTTTCAAGAATAAATAACGATTGAATTAACAATATTCAATTTATTGTTATAGATAAATTGTTAAGATTGGAATAATAAAATAATTATAGGACATTTATTTCGAAACTATGGATTCTGTAATTTACAATATTTGTATGTCAATCTCAAATGAACAAGACACTTCAATTAAAAACGCTGTAAGTGCCCTAAGTTGAAACATATTTTAACTTAAATACAACATTCATGTTAATACTTTAATTAATCTTACTACATACAGTCCAAAATATATCATGTACTTTGAACTATTCCTAATTAAATATCTACAACACTGATGAACATGAGGCGGGTATATTCGACATTTTGTTCTAATTGAATTGAAAAATAAACAGTAAAACCTACAGCAGTACTAGAATACTTCACAATTTGTAAAAAAACATATGGTGTAAACACATTAGGCCCAATTCCCCGCCTTATATTGAAATCTATGTGCTACGAGTATAAAATGTGTATTTGTAACAATGTTTGGCACGGAGTCCCGACGCTGGCGCGACTCTGTAACGCAAATAGTCAAAACCATCAGTATTGGGCATCATGCAACAGTTCACCGTTTCTTCAACGTCACATCACAAATCATCACAGTGTCTATCACAGCCGGACTGTCCGAATATCTTCACTATTCACGCGGCGCTTTTTGCCTGCCCTGCTATGGCGTGAGAAAAGCGAGCAATAATATGTTGTAAAATATGCTCACTATTAACAGAAATACAAGCGAAACAGAAGCTATACACATACAAAATATAAGAGCGTCAAAATTTAACGTTTCCACCGCCAGGATTTAAGACACAGTATAAATCTATCGTTGGATCCAACTGCGGCGGTTTAAGGGTTAAATATTTAAAAAACACAATTGCCAAAATTTTGTCCGTTGACAAAGCTGAAAATACAATTCAGCGTGTTATTAAAACACCGCAGTTCCAAGTCACCTAAACACTTGAAATATTCAAAGTTCATTTGTAGATAAGTACCTATATGAAGATAAATTGTTAAAATGCAATACCTCTGCAATACTAAAAAGGTAATACATTAAATATTTTCCACTTTTGAATCTCTGCACCCATAGACCACCAGTTTTTTTTTATTTACCTGTCAAAAATCTGTGAAAAGAACAAAATTAGGCACAAAATGTAACAGTACAGTTACCAGTGAATACTCACCACTTGTAGTGTTGCTTTGAGCGTGGCTGGCCCCTATTGGCTGTTCTGGCGCCACATCTAGCGTAGTAAAATCAGAATCAAACTGTTAGACATATGCTTTAATTCTTCAACCTTGAAAAATCTTTCCTTTTGATCCTCTGAATAAAGTAAACATTTTCTTCCAAGAACTTGGCCATTGTTTACTTTAAATAATTATATATCAAACACTCAAATCCAACAATCATCCATCATCATGTCATGGACATAATACTCAAAAACTTAACTCTCTGGTTGAATTATTGTTATGTAAATCCTTTCTAATAATTATCTAACAAACTTACAAAAAAATATTGTTTATTGATTTATGACATTAGCTAGAGATCTTTATAGTTTGTACATTGTTATTTATTATTAAAATTTGAAAACTTATTTTTGTGATCATGACTAGATTAAAAGTACTATTATAAATGAATAGCTAATACCTGTGATAATTATTCTCAAATCGTGTAAACAATGCAGAGGTTAAAATAAACATATTTTTCTATTCAAGTAATTAAAAAAAGTTAATGAAACAATTGTACTGACCTCAATAAATCCAAGCATCTGCAATAGATGTTAATTAGTTTTTGTTATAGTAAATACAAACACACCTACCTATTTAGTGTCTTCTTGTCCAACCACTTCCTTGTATCTCGCTATCATGAGTTTCTTGACTGTGTCTCTATAAGTCTCGCCTGGTGTTGGTGTGTAGATGCCTCTTTTCTGACCTAGGCCAGCCAGACTGGGCCGCTGCTCTGCCTCTATTGGAGCTATCCTCCCTTGTTCTTCCTTACCAAGCCCTCGACCTTCCGACCAGCCCATCTTCTGTAACATCTTTCCACCTATCGTGTCAACTACAGATGGGGGCGGGTGGGATTGCACAGACTGTCTCATTTCTGGGGCTTCATAACGCTTCCTTATCGGTGGTTCGTCCTCCCCAAACTTCATTCTGCGTTCGGCGCCCTATCTCTGTACCATTTGTTTGAGGCAACAGCTCATTCTTTGCTCTGTACTCTGCCAAATTCTGCTTAATGCAAGTCTGATAATGACTTGTGTTTATTAGTACTTCAGCAGAGGGAAGCGTCTTTTACATAGTAGACATGTCAGTTTTGCCCAGTCTATGATACCCTCATCACTGTCACCTGCTGGCTCAGATACCTTTTTAACAAGGAATTCATCTGTTGATTCCGGAGGTGGGGATAATTCCCTAACATGTGTTTGTATTGACGGCCCTGCACCGAGTACTGAAAAGCCAATATCGGCCGAGCCCTTGCTAGCACTAGTGTCTAAGGGTTGCTCCATAACAAAATTACTGCGGGCATTCTCCTTCTTTTGGTTCAACGTCCTCGCCCACCTCTCCATGTCTTTCGCTATCTTTTTAGCAACCTTTACTTTGTCCTCTTTATCTTTCTTCTTTTTCTCCTCAGGAGGATCTTTAGCTATTGTATTCTCATGTGTTGCTTGTGGAGGGTTCGGCAGCTTCGCCTGATCTGTATTCTGTTGGTTCTGTGTTGCCGCAATGTATGTGGATGTTGTTGAATCCCAGTACATGTATTGGTTCGATGTGCTGTTGTAGAAGTACTGAGTGTTGCCATCATAATACAATCCAGTGGCAGGGTCATAGTAATAACCTGATGTTTCATCGTACATAAATGTCCGGACATCGGGTGCATTATACTGCGTTTTTCCATCACCAGTGGGAATGTTAAGTGCTGGAGTGGGTTGTGCAGTGGAAGTTACAAATGTTGGAACAGCCACCGGCATCCAAGCCATTTGTCGAGCTTGAGCTGCAGATATCGCAGACTGAGCGACTGCGGCAGCTGCGTTCACTCTATCAGCTTCTGACATGGCTTGTGTGTTAGCCGTATAGTTTGCCATCTGAGCATAGTATGTGCTGTAATCAACATTATTCTGTTTCTGGGGTTTCTTGGGCTCATTATAGAAAGTTATCAAGACCTCCCTACCATCTATTTCCAAAGGGGGCTGGAGGGACAGTAATTCTGAATGAGCTGATGTTGAATCAGCAATGGAATTAAAATTGATGTATGCTAAACACTTGGAAGCACCTGTCAAAGTTTCTCGTCCAATTGTTATGCCTGCTATGGAGTCTAACAATGGTTTTGTACACCTCTCTTTAATAGCATCTAATATCTTTTCCTCAGTAGTTAAAGCATCAAGCCTTCTAAACAATAAATGTTTAGTGATGCCGGCTGCTTCAGTTATAGCTGCTTTGTCCATTTCACCACCGTAAATGACCCCCTCTGATCTTTTGCCTTGACAGTAACGGCGGTAACAAAACTGCCGTCTCCTAAAGTTGTACAAGCCACACTTGCAGAACCAATCTCCCGGGGAAGCACTTATTGAAGACTGATCCCTGTCTTTATCATACTTATCATAGTCATCCTGCTTCTCCCGACTGGGGGACCTACTTCGGGACGGCGAGTTGGACTTTTTGTCGGTTTCACTTATTGTAGGCGGGGAGGGGGCGGAGGGGATGTTTTTGTCTTTTTCTTTGTCGTCGTAGCGTCGCGGGGAACGTCTTCTATCGCGGTCGCGGTCGCGATCGTAGCGGTCGCGTCGGTAGCGGTCAGCATCGCGGTCGTAGCGATCGCGGCGGTCGCGGTCGCGGTGGGAGCGTCGGTCTGGACTGGAACTGCGTCGCAACTCCCACACGGGCGACCTCGGTCGGCCGTCGCGTCCGTCGCGACTATCGCGGCTGTCGCGATTGTCGCGGCTGTCGCCCCACCGCGTGTCGTGCTCGTTCCACCGCGACCCGCGCTCGTTCCGCCCTCGCCACGACATCGCTGCCTGCGAACATCAACATAATGAAAGCACTCACATTCCCCGACGCTGTCGGTCGCCCGAACCTGTGCCCTATAAACCTCGATCAATGACCTCTCCGCCATTCTTTACCTGCGCACGGTCACTGGTAATGCACAAAATCCTGCAAGGCTCTATCGACACGGTTTTCACTGTTAGTTAAACGTAAAGATAATATCAAGTTAGTAAATTGCGTTCAATAATTTCCCTTCACGAAACACATTCACGGACGCCATGTTAAATATTCGGATTTGACACTCAGTCTGTGTTGCCACCTGATTTTAAAAAAAGAGCTTTTTGGGAAGTAAAATAGGGCTAGATTGAGCGTCAAAAGGTTTACTGTTTACATATAATACTACTCTTTGGTTTACTGTCCTAAAAATGCTGAAATAATCATGTCATGAAGCCGTTTTTTTTTGCTCGTCTAAAAAAAAGGTCGTCATGACCGGTAAAATAGCAAAAAAGTACTTGTTACCATGTCGAAAACTTCATATTTGCTAATATTTTCAAGGCAGTGAAAAAGAGCTAGATTGCTCTTTTCGGCTTAAATCGATAAAAAAGGAGTTCATCTATACTAACAAGTGCTAGATCTAGCTACAAAAGGGCTAAGGTGGCAACACTTGCACTCAGTCTTGACTTGACAGTTAGACCAGTGTTGCCAACGCAAATTTTGAGGAAAACTAATAACACTAGCTAAGGTTTGACGAGCTACCCCCAATAAACGCTGTAATTATTGCGATAAATTAAAAGTGCCAAAATGGGTACCCGAATATGAAATTATCGCGACAATTACTCCATTGATGGGCGTTGAGAAACATTGATGGCGACTCCACTGAAGACCTACACACAACACACATACAGCCACACACACAGACACTTATCATACATATGCACACAAATACTTTGCTCGTACAGTTAAATAAATAAATATATTTATTTAACGTTATATATAAACCCTATAGACCGATATACTATACCGATATACTATAGACCGATATCGTTGGCGACCATTGTAGCTAAAGTGCTGGATAGACTGCTTGAAAAACAATTAAATAAGTGTGTGAAACTTAATGATGCGCAGTTTGGGTTCAGACCTGGGCTCTCTACCGAAGCTGCTGTTTTGTGTCTCAAGCAGATTGTCCAGTATTACACAAAGAGGGAGACGCCGGTGTATGCGGTTGTTCTTGGAACCTGTCAAAAGCTTTTGACCTGGTTCAATATGAGGTCTATGGAAAAAGCTGCAGAGGACACTAATCTGTCGTATGAATATGCGTCAATCCTGAGGTACTGGTACTCTCATCAGGATATTATGTTAAAATGGTCTGGAGAGTTGTCTAGGGAGTATACAGATTGAAGAGTGGGGTGGAGGCAAGGTGGGGTGAGTTCACCGATCCTTTTCATATCTTTACATGACAAGCTGATTGAGGGCTCAGTAGTGCAGGGAGTCGGCTGTTCCATTGATGGGACCTTCGTTAATAATATAAGCTACGCCGCTACGGTACTGCTGTGCCCTTCAATCAGTGGCGCTAAGGAAACTGGTTGGCATCTGTGAGAGTATGCATTGGCTCATGGTCTTAAGTATAA